>JAJIBD010007343.1:0-29110 GCA_021461705.1 Cryptotis parvus | reverse complement strand
CCCCCAAAAAAGCAAAATAAATAAAAAATAGATAAATAAATAAATTCAATAACTTTTTTTTCCAGTTTCCATATTACCTCTAGAAAAATTGGTTGAAAGTATTAAAATAATTAAAAATTGGAAGCTAAAATCTATTAGTGTGCAAAAAAAATAACCACATCAGCAAAATTATCTTCAATGCTGATTCATGTAGTTTAATAAACCTATGAAGGCTACAATAGTGAGGGGAGCAAAGTACTAAAAAATTAATTAAATAAATTTCCATATTATGTTATTTCAAGTGGGTTAACATGTATTTGATTAAGTTAATATAATAGTGAAATTATATATTACCACGATAATGCCATTACTGTTAAAAAAGTTCTAAAAATAGTTCCAAATATTTGTTGTTTAACAGACTGCTTATAGAATGTGATCCTTTCATTAGCAATAACAATATCATAATGGTTTAAACAGAAATATTAATATTTTTGAGATCTTATTATAGTGAAGCAAATTTTCTAAGTGCTTCAAGTTAATTTGCATCACCTAAATATTATTTTCAACAAATGATAAAGGCAGAAATGAGTATCAATTAATAAAAACAAAACTGGGTCATACATAGTCTAAAAGGTTGTATAGACTTGAGTTAAAAATTATAGTTTCATTTACTACTTAAATGCCACTACACACACTCACTTAATTATATATTTTTAAAGAAAAAATTGTTTCAGTTAGCTTGTATTCTGAATTAAGTCTTGAACTAAAAAAGTTTTGTATGCTAACACTTTCTTGCACAGGTACAAATAGAGATTAAGAGACAACACAGATCAGCAAAGTGAAGAACCAGATGGAACAAAACAGAAACAAAAAGTGTTAGTAAGACAAACATAACTTTTCATGAGTGTACCACTTCACCCATAAACATAAAATGTCTTGAGAGAAAAATGTAGGAAGACATTTTCCCCATAAAAAAAATGCACTAATAGAGGTAATAAACTACTAGTCCATTCTGATTTCCCATGGTCAAACACTGATTCTCAGGTCCCTGCATCTTACTTAGATCAGGAAAGAAATACAGAAGCTATTTTGGTTCAGCCTAGTGAGAATCTGAGGGTTCATTTTTCCTAAGATTGTGGTGAAAGAAGTGATATCCAGCATTTTCAAGTGTTCAAATACTTTAAACTATTTTTAGACTCCTGTAGGCCTATTATCAGCAGAAGTAACTTTTATTTATGTCACTGTTTTTAGCAACACAAAACCACAGAACATTTTTTTCAGTTAATTCCGGAAGTTACAAAGTCTGAGTTAAGTTTTAAAAATAAATTCTACTTATATCTATCTAAACACAGAAATTTCTCTGCTGGTGCATTATCTATTAGTATCCAACTCACTGGTAGATCAGAGAAATTTAGAGATATCTTGGAATCATCTCATTCCTTGAGGAGTGAATTGAGAAGCCACACTCCTCTGTGCTCAAGGTATTACTTCTAGCTCTGTGCTCAGGAATTAGTTCCTGGAGGTGCCTGGGAACCATAAGTGATGCCTGGCATGGGAACAATCATATACATTTCTCTGAGAGTAAAATAAACCATTTCAAAGAAAATGAAGTCAACACAGTGTCACTGAGGTCACCAAAAATTCACATTCTGTCTAAATTGATATTTATGCTTCAAGTTAATTGGTCTTATGCTGTGATGTTAGTAGGATTCTTTAGAGATTTGACAACCTCACTGTTTTTGTCAGATCAAGGTATAGAAATGTTTCAGCAGCAGTACTTTTGGCTTTTCACCAGTTAGTCCCTGAGAATCCCACTTTCACAGTGTTTATTAAGAGAATCGACATTAGTAATAGAGTCAAGGCATAGATCAACAACAATGCAGTTATGAAAGATAAACAATTGAAAGAAAATACCCATCAAGGCAGGTGAGAAGGCGGTGAGGGGAGTTGGAACTTGAAGAGGGAAGGATATTGGTGGTGGAGGTCTTTAATATTATATGCATAAGACTCATCTACCAATCACCTTGAAAGTCATGGTTCTTAAATCCATTTTTTAAAATCGTAAAAAGTTAAAAAGAGGGGCTAGGGGTGATAGCACAATGGGTAGGGCGTTTGCCTTTGCACGTGGGCTGACCGGGTTCAACCCCCGGCATCCCATATGGTCTCCAGAGCACTACCAGGAATAATTCCTGAGCCGAAGAGTCATGAGTAACTCCCTGAGTATTGCCGGGTGTGACCCAAAAAAGCAAATAAAACAATTGAAAAGAGACCAAAATATGTTATATAATAATGCACTAATATAAAGTGATGGGGCGTTAGTTTCCAGCTGTGTGGCTAACTAACTAATAGTATCAGGTACGGAACCAGTCTGGCGGCTTTGAACTTCCTTTAAGACTTTCTTCAGACTATTTTCTTGCTCTGAGCTTAGACAAGCACTCAATCAACTCTTCTCTCTGTCTCCTCTAACTCTCTATCCTACCAGGCTCACTGCTCTTCCAACTCTCAATCCTGCCAGCCAGGCTGAGAACCCAGTCTCAAGGACTCTTCAACTCCCTTTTCTTAACTCTTCTATATCCAAATTATTTGGATATCAGCCATACCCTTTCAAGAAGCAAAGTCTTTACCTTTAAGAGTAAAAGATCTCTTAAATCTTTTAAAGGGACCCAACAGTGGGGCATCTACTGGACAATTGCTCCAGGTACTCCCAAAACACAGAAATCAGCAAATTTTATTTCTAAAGAATAACTTTGATGCTAGTCAGACATATAAGATTTTACTTAATTAAAGACCCTCCTGACTGGGAAATATATTGGGAAGTATTTCTCATGGATTTTGTCTTAGCCTGCAGTGCCATTCATCAATTCAGATTAAGATATTTCTTCCCTATAAACATACTATATTTATAAATATATGTATGCATATTTATTTATTTTTATATATGCATTTAATTTATAGGAAAATATTTTTCTTCTTGTGAACAAATTATATGTGTATATTTTATAGGTATTGGTGCTCAGAAGTGCAGTCCAACAGATATTGGGCTTTGGCAGGTCCCCAGTTGCATTTCGCAGTTGACAATCATTACCCAACGGATGGACAAAGGAACAAGACCACAGTTCTTGAAAAGTCTAAAGCCCTTACTTTAATCTCTCTCCACTCATTCTTCACTGCATCTCATGCTACACACACAATACCGTCAAGTCTGCTAAAGATATATACTTTTCAAAAGGTCACAGGAAGGGAGTTACAAGAGGTGAATGGACTTTAATTCCAAAACAATGAGGTGATAAAAAAATTCCTCCCTTTTTGGGGAAAACTATTTGAAGACCTCTTCCCAGAGACTGATCTTTTACTGGGACTATTGGCCCACTAAGGGTGGAATCCTGGCATGTTGTTTTCTGCTTCCCCTTAGGCAGTTAAACAATTTTAATGTTTCTAATCAGTTTGTATAAACATAGCAAGAGAGACAGACCTTTATCTACATCCAAGATTAAACTTATAGGGTGACTAATCCTGGAAATATCTTGCCTTATATCTAGAGCTATACGTCTCTTGGACTGTTGGTTTTATTTTTAATCCTCACAGAGTCCTGAAATAAAATTGCTCATCTTTGGGCCAAGACAGTTTTTTCATGTTTCAAGTCAAAGTTTGCTCTTAGTTTATTATATTGTTTGGGATATTTAGTCCATCCCATGGTGAGGGTTAGGGTAGCTTACTCCACGGCTTGTGCCTGGTCTCAGTCAGTCCCACACAGGGACTCTCCTTTTTGTAATATAAGGAATTTAGAATCAATCTAAAGACAACAGAGATTTTAGGTTAGGAAATTCAATGAATGAACAGGAGTAACTAAACCAGAATTAATTAACTCATATAACACAAATTTATAGCCTTCACTGTCTTCCTGTGTCTATACAAAAAAATCTTTTGTACTAGCATAAGAATATGTAAAGGGGCATACTGGAAAGAGAGAGAAAACAAATTTTCATTTTTAACACAAAACCCAGAGCTGTCAAGTAAGGATATGGAGGGTTGTAAACAAAAGGGTAGTCCAATGATATGTAGATCACACACATATGTATTTATTTTATAATCATACTATATACATATACATATATGTATATTTAAATAGTGCTATACATTCTAGAAATTTAGATGCACTTAACCTTATTTGATGCTCATGACTTAATGGACATTCTTATAATATATAAACAATTGTGATATTACAAGTTATAATCTGTTCACACATTTTAACCTTTTCTACTGTTTTTGTTCAGTGTTTCAAAACAATCTTTGGAGACAGTTACATATGGTGACAACTCCGATGACTTTCAGAAATAAAAAATTAAGTCTCATAGTAAGCACTTTAAAATCTCTAATGGTAGGCCTAGCTTTTCAAAACTCAAACTGGGTTAGTAATTGCTTTTATTTCTATACAATATTTGACCTAAGGTTAGCTTTAACCTTTTTATTAGATTATTTGGGTAACAGGGACCAGACTCGCATCTGGTGTCCGGAGGTAGGGGTTCCCTCTGCCTTTCTCCTTCAACTTGAGTCCTTACTAGAGCTGGTATGCTAGGACCCCACACAACCACTGATTACTATGCCACCTGGTAGTGCTCTTCAGTGCTTCATCGAATCATGTGAGAACCCCCTTATCAAACCTAGATATAACCCTTTTATGTCATTTCCAGCCCCTATCCAGATTACTTTGGAATATTCTTTTCCTTCATTTTACAAAAGAAGCTAAAGCAAATTATACGCATATATGTGATAATATATTATTTTGAACCTTTGAGAAGAATTCTCTTACTCAAAATATGCCTGATTAGTCACAAAAATATATTTGAGATTTCACGATCAAGTTTTGAAATCTTAATGTACTGCGAAAACCATGTTTATGAGACTTTGTCTTTAGTCATGTAACTCTGAAGAATGGAAAGCACAAGTTTTACTTGTTTAATGAATTTAATGAATTTCAAGTATGTCATAAAATATTTTCTTAGAGTCATCCACTTACCTGATTAAAAGGGTGGCCATTTATTGAATGATATGTTTTGATACATGAATATTTCTTTCAATGCTGGCTAAATTTGAAAAGATTAATGAGAATTATGTAAATGACAAGAAAATTAAGAAAAATGCTTGTCCTAAAGGGGACTGTGCAGCTGTTTTTAGACTCCCACTTGACAAAGATTTTTATAGAATCATAGGAGCAGAAATACTGCTGATTAGAAATGAAGTGGAAGAGAGGAAGTGAAACAAAGAAAGTGGTTTAGATGCGTGTACTTGAAAGGAGACTAGGGCTATCAGCTCTACAAATGCTGCTTTTCATGAAATAAAATGATCAGAAAGGTGTTTCAGATGATCACTACCTTATATTTATCAGGTCAAGGAGCTTCTGACCTAAGTCATGGGGATAAGATGATCGTGTAGAGCTGTGAGATGTGGGCCTGAATAGAAGCTTCATGTCAGAACTCTGGAAACTCTTGGGAATAGAGCACAGAGTCTGAACTCAAACCAGGCAAGGCCAGAGGGCCACACTCCTTCCCAGAATTTTGGGGTGAAACTGTAACTTGTGGGGCCAAAAGAACAGAACATTAAACCCCAAAGGATTGTTTTCATGTCTTAGTATCTAATGGAATTTGTGTTGCTGGACTTTGGACTCATTTGGAATTTGTAACCCCTTTTTTTTAATAAGTATTTTATTATACCACCGTGAGATATACAAATAAAAAGATATACAATTAAAAAGTTCATATTTGGGTTTTGGTCATACAGTGTTCTAGCACCCGTCCCTCCCACCAGTGCCCATCTCCCAACACCAACGTCCCCGGTTCCCTCCCCCTTCTCCAGCCCCCTCCATGGCAGGTTCTTTATTTCTTTCCCTTTCTCTCTCTTTCTCTTTTCCTTCCCTTCCAGACTATGGATTACAGAACATACATTCAGAGGTTGTCATGTGTATCCTTTTGCCTCTATTTAATGCTCAGTTCTAGGTTGGCATAAGTACCCTCGACAATTGTTAGCACACTGTTTCATATTCTGTCTTACCTAACCTCTGACTCCCACAAGTTTGTGATAATTTCCACTTTTGACAAGACCTCCTGATATATGTTTCACTTGACCTTGGATATTGGTATCATAATATGTACATATATATTTATGCCATGCAAATAAATACAGTCATTCTGTATCTGTCTCTCTCCTTCTGGCTAATTTCGCTCAACATAATCTTCTCCATGTCCATCCATTTATAGGCAAATTTTATAACTTCATTTTTCCTAACAGCTGCATAGTATTCCATTGTGTAGATGTAACAAAGCTTCTTTATCCAGTCATCGATTTTCGGGCACTCTGGTTGCTTCCAGATTCTGGCTATTGTGAATAATGTTGCTATGAACATAAAAGTAGGGATGGTGTTTCCGCTGCGTATTTTTGGTTTCCCAGAGTAGATTCCCAGGAGTGGTATGGCTGGGTCAAATGGGAGTTCAATTTCTAGTCTTTGGAGGAAAGTCCATATTGTTTTCCAGAAAGGCTGTACCAGCCGGCATTCCCACCAACAATGGATGAGTGTCCCCTTTTCCCCACGTCCACGCCAGCACTTGTTGTTCTTGCTCTTTTGAATATGTGCCAGTCTCTGTGGTGTAAAGTGGTATCTCATTGTTGTTTTGATTTGCATCTCTCTGATGATTAGTGATGATGAGCATTTTTTCATATGTTTTTTGGCCATTCGAATTTCTTCCTTGCTGAAGTTTCTGTTCATTTCTTCTCCCCATTTTTTGATGGGGTTGTTTGTTTTCTTCTTGTAAAGTTCTACCAGTGCCTGATATATCCTGGATATTAACCCCTTATCAGATGGGTATTGGGTGAATATTCTTTCCCATTCTGTGGACTGCTTTTGTATCTTAGTCACTGTTTCCCTTTTTATCCTACTATCTTTTCCTCTTTTATCAGCTGACAGTCTATAAAGCCCTTTCTCTCCATTGTGTATTGGAAGCACATAATTAGTTTTGTTTTGGGAGTTCAAAACTAAAGAAATTTACATCAAGATGGGTGAGAGGTAATATCACGAGTAAGGTATTTGTAACTTCTCACACAACCACCCCTCGATTTGCTGCCAGGCACCACGTATAGCCCCTACTGGTACACTAGGAATGATTGCAGAGCACAGAGTCAGGAATTAGTCCTGAACACAAAGGGGTAGATCCACAACAATATGAAACATGTTTAGAGTTCATGATTAAATTAAAACAATTTTGTGTGAAGTAAAATTGTTTTCTTGAAGGAGTATATTAATTCTAAGTATAATTCAGACCTCTACAGTGCAGAAGGCAGAAATAAATGTCAAAAAAAAAAAAGGAATGAAATGTGGACTTTAACAAAGGAAACAAGTAATTCTAGAGTAAACTGCTATGAAGGCAAAGAAAAAATAAGTCATTATGCACCTCTGACTGGGATGATGTTTAAAGTGCTTTGAAGTTGTCATTATGTTGTTTGCGGTGGATAAGTACTGCCTACCAGATGAAACACAATCTCGTAGCAGGAACAAATACACACACTGAATTTCATCTACCCTAGTGCCCTATACTGATGCCCTAATTCCAAAGGAATTTTTTATTTGTAAAAAAATTTGAGGGATACTAATTAGATTTCATTGGTAGCTCTATAGGAAAAATAACCTTTTTTTCACATATACTCTTCCTTTTGTCCTCTCTTCTGTTTCCCGTCTGTTTTCACTTTGTTTCCTGCTATTTGGCACCATATACTGTGGTGCTCAGAGGTCACTCCTGGCTCACTCAGAGGATCATAGTTGTGCCGGTAAACCTGAGTTTTTGTGTGAGACAAGTGTCCTACCATCTATACCATCGTTCTAGCCTCTTTTATCTCCATTTTTGTTTCTGTCTCTTTCCTACTTCTATTATACATACACTAAGCACAGATTAATATGTGCGATAGATCTCACAGTTACAGGGACCTCCCCAAGTAGCTACTGGATTTTACGTTTCCTGTATCTGAAATTGAGAGCAAATATTTGCTTGCTTATCTACCAGTGAATGGTATTTAGCTATCAAGTCTTGTAGAAAACAAATAAAAATAGTCTAATTAAAGAAGTAGTAGGCATCACACTGGATTTCCAACATTGAATAAATTCATGTAGAAAAATTTGAATTTGCTACATAGGTACTTAGAGTATATAGCAATATAGTATATGGTAGATGACTTAAATAATATTATAAGCAAAACATTTGCTATCTGTAAGAAGAAGACATTTTTAACAAGTTACAACTGATATTGAAGGAGTGGGTTAGAATCTAAGAAGTTAAAAGTTTTGCCTTGTATGTGGCTAACTCCATTTTGATCCCCATGATCACAGGTAGGACCCCCGAGTGCTGCCAGGAATAATCCTACACATGTGCCAATTCCCACCCCACCTACCAAAATACATAAGCGAAGAAATCACTATTCAAATAGATTAAAATTGAGTGCTAAAATAAAGAGTGAGGTCACTGAAACCAGAATAAAATAAACAATTTGAACCTTGGTAATCAAAAATTGCAGAATTGAGATTTATATGTGGTCTAATTCATATATAGTCAATGAGAGTTCTCATTGACTATATAAGAATTAGAAAAAATAAAGAGAAAATAAAAATGCAGAGAGAAAGTAAAAATTATTACTTCTTGTATGTAGTAAATAAACAATTTAAGCACTTTTTGCAAGTGAAAACTGTCAGACAGAAAAGTTCTACAGTTAAAAATTCAGAGTTTAGAAAGTTAGTGACTATCTGTTAGTGATTTTTATTTTGGAATTTATCTTTTATTCATTTATAGTTTAACATAGTCAAGTCATGAGAGCAGGTCTTGTATCATTGTATCACTGTCTTCCCCGTTCATCATAGATTTGCTCTAGCTGGCCCCAGTAACACCTCCATATGTCCTATCTCATGCTAGCAGAGCCCAAGGGCATCTGCTTGCTCCAGGAACATAAAGAGCCTCAATCCATTCCGGAATGAGGTCTATAATTGTTAATGGTATTTGGCATATCAAATACAACATGGGTAGCTTGCCAGGCTCTGCCGTGCAGGTAGCATAATCTTGTAGGCATCTCTAAGTCCAGCATTTATTGATGAGCCGTGCTGCCGCTATGCCGCGCGAGCTCAGCTGTGATAGGCTGGTCTGCTGGGTGGAGTTCTGACAAGAGAGAAGTCCGGATGTGGAAAATGGAGACTCTCATGGAGTGTGGGGTGGGGGGGTCATCTGGCTTATTGCGAGGCTCTGCTGGGGTGGCGGGCCAGGGCTAGAACCTGCCATCCCTCCTGGGCACCTCTTGAGCGGCTGGGCACAGGGAGAGCCAGTAGCAGCTCTGCCCCATGTCTGCGAGTCTCTGGACTGGCATACCTGAGCTGGATTTAAAAAAAGACTGCTGCAGGGTGGAACTCGATGAGCAGGGCTGTGATAGGCTGGTCTGCTGGATGGAGTTCTGATGAGAGAGAAGTCCGGATGTGGAAAATGGAGGCCCTCATGGAGTGGAGGGTCGTCCTGGCTTGTTGCAAGGCTCCGAGAGGAGTCCTAACCAAAAAAGGAGCCAAAGGCCAAAGGCCAAAAGCCAAAAGCCAAAAGCCAAAGGCCAAAAAGCCAAAAAGCCAAAAGCCAAAAAGAGCAGGTCTTGTACTGGGAAAAAGGGAAAAAATCTTATTTTGGGCTTAGAAATATACATGGCACATAATAACCAATTCTGAAAATTAAGTACTTATTTACTACAAACTACAAGTGATTTATCAATTAAATGTAATTAATATATGTGATAAAAATACAAAATTATAATGATTGATTATTATACAGAAATCAATATTGTTATGCATAGTACTTAATTCAATAATTTAATTACGGGCTTTGGAAGATGTTGACTAACAATTCACTATTGACTCTGGTTGAGAATAAAAAGTAATACATCTTTACATAAAACATTTGACACTTATTTTCATTTTACCTCATCTGACAGAATAATGCTCAACTTTTTTAAGCTATGAAGTCAGAATCAGGTATATATCTATCTATACATTAATTTATTGTTTAACTCTGCAATATGTATGTTGAGAATTAAACGGAATGTATCCCTCTACATATTTTAAAAGGCCCGAGTGAAGAAATTGAATGCAAATAACTTTGTTAAAGCAAGCAGCTGCGTTAATTCAAGATATTATTTATGATTCAATCTGCATTATCAGTTTCAAGCTTGTCAACAGAGCAAATTATAGGCCTGAGGCCAATCCATGGCTATGCATCACTCTACAAACTATTACTAAAGTCAAATTCCAGTGCACACATTAAAGATTTTACTATTAATGGAAAAGGAAAAATAAGGAAACCCATTAATTGTTACATATGTTAATATAACTTATTATGTACATTTTTAAATTATATTGACAGAATCTGTGTTTATGTTACGTGTTTCAACACTGAGAGCTCTGGTTATTCTATTTATCCAATTATGAACTGCCAGTGAATAATATTTTTTCAAAAAGTTAACTTAATTTAATTTTTTTGATTTTTTTTTGTTTTTGGGCCACATTCAGTGGTACTCAAGGTTTACTCCTGGGACTGGAGTGATAGCACAGCAGGTAGGGAGTTTGCCTTGCACACAGCCAACCCGGGTTTGAACTCCAGCATCCCATATGGTTCACTGAGCACCACCAGGAGTAATTCATGATTGCAAAACCAGGAGTAACCACTGAGCATTGCTGGGTGTGACCCACGAAGCAAAAAAAAAAAAAAAAAAAAGGCTTACTCCTGACTCTGTATTCAGATATCACTTCTCTTTCTCCTATCAGTGTGTCACTGTATGACTGTCTTCCCGTTCATCGTTGATTTGCTCGGAGCGGCACCAGTAACATCTCCATATGACCTGTCTCATGCTAGTAGAGCCCAAGGGCACCTGCTTGCTCCAGGAACATAAAGAGCCTCAAGCCATTCCATCAGGTCATGAGAATGAGGTCTATCATTGTTACTGGTATCTGGCATCAAATATGACATGGGTATCTTGCCAGGCTCTGCCTTTGCGGGTAGCATGCTCTTTCTCCTATATGAAGAAGAAATTGAACCTAGCTAGGCTGCAATGATAGAAAGGTCCCTAATAGTTCCTCTATCATTTACACCCCCAAAATAATTAATATCCATATCACCATGTTTTTAAACTTCATCTTATGTTTAAGTGCTTAGCAACTGTTTAGTAAAAGTTCATTCTAACTGGTGATGAGAATAAGAATTTATCTTTAAAAATGGATCTTTAGATCTCCTACCTTGGGATGGAGAGACAGGGCATAGTGTGAATGCTTGCTTTGCATTCAACCTATGTTGGTTTGATCCCATGGCTCCCCAACCACCACCAGGAGTTATGCTTGAGCAAAAGAGCCAGGAGTAAAATATGAGCACCTCTATGTGTGGCCTTCAAAACCAAAATTTAAAAAGTAATTAACAAATTATAATATCTACCACAAAAAAAAACTAATGTAGATCATCAGTAATGCTAGAGAAGATGCAGACACACAGGCTGTGCTGGCTCCTACCCAAGGTGAGTGGCCCACGGAGCAATTAGAGGTGGAAAATGGGCTCGCTCCCTCACCATCTTCAGCAAAGCTCTAGGGTCAGCAGACATGTGGGTTGCTGTGGCCTAATCTGCCAGACTTGGAGAGGGATTGAGGCCCTTTGTTCATCCCCCCCCCCCCACCTCCAATGACCCAGTGGGTGTGGCTACGAGCTGCAGCCTCCATTGTCAATAATATGGGAGAAGAGGAATGTCCAGATTCAGAGCTGCTGTGGCTTCTACCCACTGCACACTGTCACACTGCTGCAAAGCGCTGCCCACAAGTTTAGGGGCTAGGTCTTTCCCAGGGCCTTGGCATATAAACATTGTAATGATCAAAGTACTTTTGCCACAAACTGGGGAAGGCGGTGTGGGTATGGGGAGCAGGTGGTGGGCTGTGGCCTTTGGTGGTGGTAAGGGCACATTGGTGGTGGAACTGGTGTTGAACAGCGAATATTTGTGATAACTGCACTATGAGGTTATTTGTTAATCACAGTGTTTTAATATTTTAAAAAATTAAAAAAAAATCATACAAAAAACAAAAAAAAATTCATTAATGTATCAGAAAATTTAATGTCACCATGTTTGATTAAGTAGGTGCTAGTTTGATCTGAATTTAACTTCATTTTTTTTCTAGTTTTTCAAGTACTTCTATTCTCACATAGTTCCACAAATTGGCCCTTTGACATTGCTGGATTGAATCTATTTCCCTGTGTCTCTGCCCCAAGATTCCCTACAATTCTGACTGCAAGGTTTCAGTCAGGCCTACCACCCGGAGCTGCACAAGGTCATCTTGTTCCCAAGTCTTAGGGCAGAAGCTCTTTGACTTAATGAATATGGTAAAAGTCCCCAGCTTTCTCTACTACTCATTTCATCAGCATCACAAAGCAGAAATATTCCACCACTTTCTGCCTTTAAAGGTAATCTACTGTTTTAATTCCATTTCTCAGAACATCAACCTCAATTCATTACACACTCAAATTCCACTCATAGAAACCACCATTATCACTTCACTTGTATCACTTGTCTTCTGTTGATCATCGATTTGCTGGAGCGGGCACTAATAGCATTTCCTTATGTCCTGTCACATGCTAGTGTAGCCCAAAGGGCATCTGCTTCTCCAGGAACATAAAGAGCCTCAAACATTCCATCAGGTTATGGGAATGAGGTCTCTAATTGTTACTGGTATTTGGCATATCAAATATGACACAGGTAGTTTGCCAGGCTCTGTTGAGTGGGATACTCTGGTAGTAGCCTCTCATCTCATGCATTTATTGAAGAACTATGTGGCAGCAAAGCAGCCGCACAAGAAGGGGAAAGATCAGATTTTCTGCTTGGTGGAGCTCTGACGAGCTGTGTAGTCCAGATGTTGAAAAATAGCAGCTCTCATGGTGTGGGGGTTCTTCTGGCTTCTTAGGAGGCTCTGCTGATATGGCAGGGCAGGTCTAGAACCCGCCTTCCCTCCTGGGCACCTCATTGCCAAACTTTTTACTACCAAATAATATTCTTTGAGCGGGTAGTCTACATTTTTATTTATCCAGGTCTAATTTTATAAAATTATTTTATTATACCACCATTGGATATACAATTACAAGATGTTCATGTTTGAGTTTTGGTTCTAGAGTGTTCCAACACCCATACCTCCACCCATGCCCATTTCCCATCAACAATGCCCCCCACTTCCCTCCCCCTTCCCCAGCCTGCCTCCATGTCGGGTTCTTTAGCTCCTTTCTCACTTTCTCTCCCTCTCTTTCCCTCTCTCTTCTTCTTGCTTCCCTTTCTTACACATTGTTGATTGTAGTATATTCTAGGATATGCTTGGTTCCACTAGTTTGATGTACTGCATGGCTGCAAGCGGCTGCACAACTTAGGGAGAGCCAGAGGGCAGCTCTGCCCAGTGTGTCTGAGTCTCTGCCCTGGGGCAGTTTGTATGCAGAAATGCTGGGCCTCTGAGATGAGTCAGAGAGGGAAACGGGGGCCCAAGCTCCATCTCACAAATGCTGGGTGACTTCCTCCTACCTGGACTTGAACTCAGCTGCTCTGTTCAACGTCTCTCCTAGGTGGGCTCTGATGTGCTGTAGTGTCCAGACCACAGAAATGGTGGCTATTATCGTGAGCGAATCTTATCAGGCTGCTTCCGAGGCATCAAAGAGGTGATGGCCCACTCCCAAAACCCATCTTTCCTCCTGGGATCCTCATGGTCAGCTGAACTAAGGGAGAGTTGGCTGGCAAATTCAGCTCTACTTTTTTGGCTATTAAGGGTAATGCTGTTATGGATAGCTCATCAGAGCTCCACCCAGCAGAGGAGCTGATCACAAGCCCTGCTTATCAGAGTCCTACCCTACAGCCATCTATTTCAAGCCCAGCTATGCCTGATCCAGACACTCAGATCCAGGGGGCAGAGTCGATACTGGCTCTTCCTGTGTGCAGCTGATCTGGAATGAAGAATCACAGAATAAATATATCTCTTAAAACATCTTACAAGTTCACATTTCAACTTATTCCCCTACTGTATAAACTATATAGTGTTAAGGTAAGGGACTGTCTTAAAACTGAAAATTAAAATAAAAAGAAAATAGTTTGGGGGCCACAGTGGTGATACTACAGTCTATAGGGATTTGCCTTTGCACACAGCATACCTGGGTTCAATCCCTGTCATCCCATATTGTGTCCCAAGCACTGCCAGAGTAATGCCTGAATGCAGAAACCCCAAAATTGCTAGATATGAAACAAACAAAAGAAAAAAATGTGATATTGAGTGGATATAATGCTTCCATGTGATGTTATCATGTTACTTCTACACCTCAGTAGAAGTCAGTTCCACTCACTTCTCACTCATTGCTTTCTGTTTCAACCGCCTTCAAACAGCAGTGGGAAGTAGCTATTAAGTTGTAAATTGTTTTAACTTACAATTAAACATATTAATATTAAACATAAATAGTAATATATAATAGTAAATGATTTGCAACGAAATATCTTTCAATAAGTCCACTATCACATTATTTTACTGCATAGAAAAACTACTATGTTTTATTCTATTCCAGGTAACTCAGTCATGTTTGGCTTTCCTTTGATTACAATTATCTTCACATGCTTTACTTTTCTCATTCATTTTGATGTTCTCAAGATAGTGGATAATAAATTGCCGAAGGTAAAAGCCTCTGAGAATTGGTCTATAGAATTGAGCTTCCCTTGGTAAGTGTCAAGGGGTCTGTAGTCAACTGTTTTGGGGGAAGACAGTCTGGTGGGGAGCATGATGTTGGAAAATGGTGTGATGATAGTATGGTAAATCATGTTCTCTAAAATCACAAAAAATAAAAACATGTAATTAATTTATGTCTTCTCTCGTTCTTTCCTCTCTCCCCTCTGCTTTTGTTTATGCAGAAATGTTTTTTCTGATATTCTCTTATGTCAATATCTATGGATGTATTTTCATGGCAATTTTTTTAGTTTTCTGTATCAGAATATTTTGTATTAATTTATGATGAATTTAATTTAAATATTCTACTATCATATTCAGTTCTCAATAAACTATCCAGCAGTGTAGCATCAAAAATAACATAAAAATTAGCTACTTATATGTTTTCAAAACAAAGGCAAGAAAATTTACTAGTAATAGATAAATCCAAATGGATTTAGTAGACAATAATAGTTAAATATATTCTATGAATCCTGAACTCTGTTAACACTTTTATATGAACCATAAAAATATGTATTGAAAAATCTAGTTTTAAAATTTATCATTTTAAGTAATCAATTATAACTTAGAAAGGAATAATGTAAGTAATATCATAATTATATTTCATAATTTTATCTAATTAATTAAATTATGTCTTTCTAATTTAAGATTAAAGATTAAACATATCTTTTTCTTGCAACTGGACATTCATTAATATAGAAATAAATATAATGGAATACTATAATTAGTATCAATTGTATCACTTGTCTTCCCGTTGTTCATCAATTTGCTCTAGCAGGCACCAGTAACATCTCCATAGTTCTGTCCTGTGCTAGTGTAACCTAAGGGCATCTGCTCGCTCCAGGAACACAAAGAGCCTCAGACCATTCCTTCAGGTCATGGGAATGAGGTCTATAATCGTTATTAGTGTTTGGCATATCAATGGTGTTTGGCATATCAAATCACGACACAGGTAGCTTGCCAGGCTCTGCCAGGTGGGTGGGA
The DNA here is from genome assembly GCA_021461705.1 of Cryptotis parvus. Taxonomy (NCBI): domain Eukaryota; kingdom Metazoa; phylum Chordata; class Mammalia; order Eulipotyphla; family Soricidae; genus Cryptotis; species Cryptotis parvus. The sequence goes on along the minus strand of JAJIBD010007343.1, from coordinate 13,368 downwards.
TACTCTCAGTAGTAGGCTTTCATCTCATGCATTTACTGATGAACTGCATGGCTGCATAGGGGCCTGTTATAATTAGTAACTGAAGATAATATTCTTTCAATGAGACAAAAGATTGAGATAAATCACTATTCATTTCAAAATTTATTTTCCTTTAATATAGTTTTTGTTTTATTTACAGAGACTTGCAGACATGGGGCAGAGCTGCTACTGGCTCTCCCTGTGACCGGCCGCTCACGTAGGTGCCCAGGAGGGATGGTGGGTCTAGCCCTGGTCCACCATCCCAGCAGAGCCTCGCAACAAAGCCAGACGACCTCCCACTCCATGAGGGCCTCCATTTTCCACATCCGGATTCTCTCTCATCAGACCTCCACCCAGCAGACCAGCCTATCAGCACCCAGCTCATCGAAGTTCCACCCTGCAGCAGTCTTTCTTAAATCCGTCTCAGGTATGTTGGTCCAGAGACTCGCAGACATGGGGGCAGAGCTGCTACTGGTTCTCCCTGTGACCGGCCGCTCACGAGGTGCCCAGGAGGGATGGTGGGTCTAGCCCTGGCCCACCATCCCAGCAGAGCCTCGCAACAAGCCAGACAACCCTCCCACTCCATGAGGGCCTCCATTTTCCACATCCGACTTCTCTCCTCGTCAGACCTCCACCCAGCAGACCAGCCTATCAGCGCCCTGCTTGTGCGCCGCTTGATGCCACGCCGTTCATCAATAAATGCTGGACTTAGAGATGCCTACAAGAGTAGCGCTACCTGCACGGCAGAGCCTGGCAAGCTACCCGTGTTTTATTTGATATATATGCCAAATACCAGTAACAATTATAGACCTCATTCCGGAATGGATTGAGGCTCTTTATGTTCCTGGAGCAAGCAGATGCCTTGGGCTCTACTAGCATGAGACAGGTCATATGGAGATGTTACTGGGGCCCGCTCGAGCAAATCGATGATGAATGGGAAGACAGTGATTTACAGTACAAATCTTATATTTTAGAAAGGTGATTTAACAACAAAAAAGATCAGAAAAATGTAAACTTTCAAAGATAAAGCAGACACTGAAATGCTTAAAGAGGATTTATAAGTATCTTATTTTGATAGACTAATTCCTGTGTTTTGTTTTGTTAGCAAAGAACATTGAAATATTCCTTTACCTGTGAGTGCTTAGGAGATGCTGGTATGTAAAACTTCAAGGACTATTCCCCATTATAATTCCACTTAGAAAACTGAACATATATGGAATTTACTACACTCGTAGAGCTGTTCCTTAATGCAAGCCCATTATTTTGACCTTCAGAAATCAATAACCACTAATCCAGTACCTTTTATCTAATTCACCCTATACTTATAAATATGCACATACAAATACTTAATGTTTAATCTTTGAAAGTATCTTATATACTTCTCAGCTTAAAATAAGCTGATAAAACTTCTATTTTCTTTTGCAATGTCCGATATGTATAGACCTTAATATAGAATCAACTTTTATGTATTGTCTCCTGCTTTAACCAACATCATATATAATATATGCACCAGTAAAATAGAGGCAACAGCTACTATTGTTTTACTTCCCTTCAATATAATCTTCAATATTTCCTATATTTTATGAATACAGATACTACTTTCTATGTTACTTTAGTGGAAACTTCAAACATATTCAATAAAAGTAGAAAAACATATTTTTGAGAGATAAAAAAATTGAAAGGCAGGGCTATGCTGGCCGGACTTGGAGCAGGGATTTGGATCCCTCCTCTCATTCCTTCACCTCCACCTCCAAACCCGGGAGAGAGACACGCCAGACACACAGCTCCATCAGAGCACCTCCGCAGAGCAGCAGCAAGACTGTCTTAGACAGTACTGGGTGTTAGGATCAGGTCCTTCTCAGGATCTTTCACATTTATACACCATATACAGTTCTAGGCAGGTTCTAGCCGTGGCCTGTCATCCCAGTGAGCCTAGCCAGAAGCCTGGAGGAACCACCACATCAATAGATCAGTCATTCTCAACATCCAGACTCCACAGCTCCTCAGAGCTCCACCCCAAGAGAAAACCTGATCTTCCCTGTTGAGTTTTCATCAGTAAATGCTCGAGATGAGAGCCTTCTACTGAGAGAATGTGCCATGTACCACCTACATGGCAGAACCTGGCAAGCTACCCGTGTTTTATTTGATATGCCAAAACCCAGTAAGAATTATGGACCTCATTCCCATGTCCCAAAGGAATGGTTTGAGGCTCTACTTGTTCCTTGAGCAAACATATGCCCTTGGGCTACTCTTGCTTGCAACAGGACTTATGGAGATGTTACTAGTGTCCACTGGAGCAAATTGATGACAACAGGAAGACAAGTGATACAAGTGATACAAGAAAAAGTTGATGGTATTAAATTTATATGTGCATTTTATTTGAAACATTAGCAATGAACTTAGGAGCATAATTGATGTACTTTTACTCCAAAATATTCACTAAATAAGTCTAAAATTATAAATTATATTTCACTGATTATTAAAAGGGTTTCTCCTGTAGGAATTTTTGAATGATGTCAAAGGACTTCAATAAAATTTCAAATAAAGTGTGCATCATAAACAATGCCCTTAACAGAGCAAGCATGAAAATTAATATTGATGCATATGAGTACTTTTTTAAATGAGAATTAAAACCATTACATATTCTTTTTGTAAAGTTTTACCTTTATAGATACTTATGCTTATTGTTACTAAAAATACTTGAATAAGTATAAGGTTTACTACCTTTCTTATTTACCTGTTAATTCTCTATACAATATCTTATTTTAGAAACTATAAAGACAATAATCTAATATAATTATTCTTTTCTATACATGATAGTATTCTTGAAAATTCTATATTCTTGGAAATATTAATATAAATATATTGGAATATTTACTCTGCTTTAGACTGAACCCTTTTCTTTCTTTCATTTAAATTTTATTAATGGCATTTCAGAAGGGGAAATTTTTCTTAAATATCTATGAAGAATTTAGGCAGTTACTGCTTAAAGCTTAACCGGTTATGTCAAGAATGATTGAAAGGGCATTTTTTTTGTAAAACACAAATTAACTGAATATGTGTAGTCCCTATATATCCAATTCATCTGCTCTTGTACAGTCAAGTTACCTAAAATGCAACCTCATGAGAAATCAAGAGGTGGAAAGTGTTGTGCAGAGGTGTGGTACAGAAAGAAACTGCTTCTTCTTTGGCAGTTGCTCTATAAATGAATGCCAAGGACATATGGGAAAGATGTTCCTGGCTTCTACCACTATTTTGACAGTTCAAATGCAGTCAGATATTACTGAAAAAGAGTAAATGCCACACCTCCCGGCCAAGGCACTAAAACCTCTAGTCTATTTCTACTGTCTTCAGAACATTGGGTCCTTTGTCCATTTGTTTATTGTTAACTTGCTGACAAAACAAGCAGAATTGTAAGAGTAGGATGAAAAGAAGGTGAGAGAATCTTCCCAACACCCTTAGCAATTGTGTTACAAAAATCACCATGGTTTCTTGGCACATTTACCTAGCTGAGGAAATTATTTATTATAAAGGTAACCTTCATTCATTTCTCTGTCCAGTTTTCAGCAAGATGGAATGATGATCCTTTAAACCCAAACTAAGGGAGTTCATTTTTACAAGAGTAACATGGTTTATAATAGATAGTGTTAATAGTTATGATTTTCTTTTTTATATACATTAGGCATGTACCACCTACATGGGGCCCAAATCCCCGCCTCCAAGTTGAAAATGGCTGCGATTATGGTGAGTAAGTTTCCTCTGGCTACTTCTGAGGCGCTAGTGAGGTGGTAGGCCAGGACCAAAACCCATCTTCTCTCCTGGGCACCTCATGGTCAGCTGAGCTAGGGAGAGACGGATGGCAGTTCTCCCCCTGTGTCTGAGTCTCTGCATTCATTTTTTGCCAATTGTATCATTAAAAAGTGCTATTTCATTGCTACCTTAACTTGGACTTTTCTGATTGCTGGTCATTTTCATTCATAGTGATTTTCTTCAGATACCTGTTTGGATTGCTATATCTATAAGATGGCCATGGAGAAACCTTTTCAATTTTATTTTTGAGCCTTTGCTTACTTTGGGTTTAACATTTTTTCTCCTTTTCCAAAATGAAAGCTCAGATGATTTTCCAATATATCAATGTTAGCAATATTAAGCCCTGCCTTTACTTCACCCCCACAATTTTTGATTAGTTGTGTTTTCATTTCATTTAGTTCTAAGTGTGTGTGTTTGTTTAAATTTTGCTAAGAGACTCTCAGATATGGGGCAGAGCTGCTACTTGCTCTTCCTGTGCCCAGCCACTCATGAGGTGCCCGGGAGGCATAGTGGGTTCTAGCCCTGGCCTGCCACCCCAGCAGAGCCTCACAACAAGCCAGACGACACCCCTGACTCCATGGGTGCCGCCATTTTCCACATCCAGACTTCTTTCTCATCACAACTCCACCCAGCAGACCAGACTATCACAGCCCGGATCAGCGACATCCGCCCTGCAGCAATTCTTTTCAATCCGGCCCAGGTATGCTGAACCAGAGACTCTCTGACATGGGGGAAGAGCTGCTCCTGCTCTCCCTGTGTCCAGCCACTCATGAGGTGCCTGGAAGGCATGGCGGGTTCTAGCCCTGGCCTGCCACCCAGCAGAGCCTCACAACAAGCTAGACGACCCCCGACTCCATGGGGGCTGCCCTCTTCCATATCCGGACTTCCCCTCTTGTCACAACTCCACCCAGCAGACCAGACTATCACAGCCCAGCTGGCACTGCTGCTCAGCGGCCGCACGGTTCATCAATAATTGCTTTATTTAGAGGTGACTACAAGAGTATGCCACCAGCACGGCAAACCTGGCAAGCTGCTTGTGTCATATTTGATTATGCAGATGCCAGTAACATTTATATTAGGTCATTCCCATGACCTAATATAAAGTTTTGAGGCTCTTTATGTTCCTGGAGCAATCAGATGCCTTTGGGTTTTACTAGCATGAGACAGGACATATGGAGATATTACTGGTGCCTGCTCTGGCAAATAGATGATCAATGGGAAGATAGTGATAGTGATACATTAGGCAAATAGGGTCACAATGTGTTCACTTTTTTATTGATGTGCTAAATTGCTGCAGGCCCTGTAAATGAAGTGTCTTTGACATACCCACCCTCTAGTAGACATTGCTCCTCTCACCCTCCTCCCATTATTTGTTGCTAGATCTTTTGACTTTTAGCTGCAGTTTCCTTCTTAAAGTCTCACATGTAATTGAGATGCTCCACCCATGTCAACTTATTTTTCCCCTCAGTGCCTCTCTCTCATAATGTGGCCCTTTAAAGAAATTCCAGTATCTAAGGTTTTCATTGATTAATAATGTCTGCACCCCTTGACCTCTTCTTTGTATGCCACAGATGAGTGAGTTCATTCTTTCTGCCTCCCCGGCTCGTTTTGCTCAGCATGATAACCCCTAAAAATCCTTTCAAGTGTAGTGAAATACATAACTTTATAGTTTCTAGTGCCTGAATGGCATTCCACTACATATGCATATATCACAATTTATCTACACTTTCAGTGGTCAATATTATGTTTTCCACATCAATATTGCTAAACCACACCTATCACCAAGTGCCAGTATCGCTACATCAGAACCTTAGTCCGTTCTTATTAGTCTTTTTTTTTTTTTTTTTTTGCTTTTTTGGGTCATGGGAATTTCTCCTGGCTCTTCACTCAGGAATCACTCCTGGCAGCGCTTGGGGACCATATGGGATGGTGGGGATCGAACCCAGGCCGACATGGTCCGGCCGCATGCAAGGCAAACGCCCTACCCGCTGGACTATAGCTCCTATCACCAAGTGCCAGTATTGCTACATCTGTACCTTAGTCTGTTCTTATTAGTCTTACCCTCACCATATCCCTTATCATCCTCTTTGGTAATGACAGTTTTGTTTAAATGATTTATAATTCTCTGACACATTAAAATTTTTTTAAAAAATGAGCTCTCACTTATTTAGTTGAAAGACTTTAAAGAAAAAGCAGTTACATTTTCTTAGATTTCAAAATTACAGACCAAATTTTATCTGAGCAAATTTCATTAAAAAAACAATATAATTGAATCCTATGGCAAATTTAAATTAATTTAGTCCTAAGTAATAATTACATTAATAATAAATGTTAATAAACTCTCCATATCTCTTTGTATTTTGTCTTAAATATTTATGTGTCTAAATCAAAATTCTATATTTTAACTGGTATTAGGTATGAATATGCTCAAGATTTTATTCAGTTTTGCAACTTTTCAGCAAGAATAGTGAAAGTACTACTTTCACTGACATACAAACTAAAATATAATGGAGCAACTTTTTATTTAAACCATTTTCTTTATATATTCTTTATATATTAGTTAATACTGTACTGTTTCCTTCCTCCTTTTATATACTACATATCCAACTGGTATAAATATACTTAATGTTATTACCAAAAATCCATTCCCAAAATAACTCCCTTTTAAAAGAGTTTAAACTTTTAAAAGTTTAAACTCTTAAACTTTTAAGAGTTTAGTCAAGTCTAAACTCTTGAGTAAATTATAAACACATGAAGTGATCTTCAGCATCAATCAATTGGAGAGCCTACTGCACTACCATAAAATTTGTACTTTAAATATTGTGTTATTCATATTTTAAAATATAAATTTATTATCTTATGTAAATAAATTATATTTAATGTTATTTGTATATTAATAGCATTTGGATTATTATTTATGTGACAAGTTAAATAATATATTGTCATTTATCACATTGACAGCAAAATATAAAATATTAAAAGTTCAGTGCTTTACCTGTTCAAACATAAATGTCTTTTTTAAAATTTTCCATGAATCCAGTAATAATCTCCATATAATGGTAATACATTGTTCTTTTGACAGACAGTAGGGACACTTTGATTTAATAAGACACTTGCAACAATTGATTAATAATTCTAACATAATCAATCAAATAAAATTTCTCTACTGATCATAGAAGGTCATATTTCACTTAGAGGAACACTAACAGCAGCTGGTGTGAGACTTTTCACCACATATCTGCGTCCCAATACCACCCTCTGAGTTTGTGCTCCTTCATTCATACTTAACGGAGTAAAAAGTAATCCCTGAAAGACTTAAAAATAATAAATGTGAAATGAAAGTGAATAAATGATTGAAGATCTGAGTTGTTGAAAATATCAATTTTATATCACCTCAGATTTACTTATAAAATTGAGGAAAAACCAAAATTTAATCATCACCTAAATTGTTAATTTTTGTTGTGTTTTGGAACCACAACTATGGGTTTTCAGGGATTAATTACTCCGGTCTCTGAATTTAGGTAGTTCTCTTGGTCATGTTGGGGGAGCCATATGCAGTGCCGGGTGTTGGATGTTTGAAAAAAATTTTCTTATAATGCAAAAGGGTTACCTAGTTTCCCAAGAGCATTTAATCCTCTAGTTCAAGCATGTGATGATGAACACACAGGGATGAAGACACAGGGATATACTAGCTATGTGCTGTCTGTATTTAAATAAGACATTAGACATTCATTATATTTTAAATATTTGAACAAAAGCTCAAAATTAATTATCAGAGAATGATAGATTAATCACAATAAATAATATTCTTTTATTCATATAGATAAAAGCTGAAAGTGACAAGTACTTATGGGCCCAAGCTTTTTTATATTGCAAGTGGAGGCTATGACATTGGTCCAATCATCTTGTTTATTGTTTGACTGAGTTTGTAACCTACACTGCACAGATGCTTTCCTATAACCCAGCAATTCCTTCTATTAACAATCTACAGAACAGTTTTTGTTATGCACAGGAGGTCTCAAAGTACTTCTCATGGTCAAAACTTTGAAGATTCCCAAATATTTATCAACATGCAAGATGAAAACTATACTGACATAATAATACTTTAAAATATTACAGTGCCAATGAATAGCATGGTTTCCATATCATAATATGGACAAATCCCTCAAAAGTAATGTTGAATGAAGAAAATAACAATTGATTATTTGGTTTTATAGAGGGTGGATACCAATTCTAAGGAGACTGTGATTTAAAAGAGAGAATAGTTAAAGAGCAAAATTCTAAGGGAAGTCTTGCCCTAAACAGTACATAGAAATCCCCAGACTGGAGTGTTGTAACATAAGGAAGAGGGGCCAGAATGATAGTATAGCAAGTGGGACATTTCCCTTAAACAAGACCTACCCAGCTTCAATATGTGACATCCTATGTGGTCCCCTAAGCACTACCAGGAGTGATTTCTGAGTGCAGAGTCAGGAATAACTCTTGAGCATCACTGACTGTGACTCAAAATGCCTAAAATAAAAATAATATAAAATAAATAAATAAAACAAAACAAAATAAAGCAAAATAAAATAAAATAGGAAGAGAATAGGCAGTCAGAGATGGAAAGCAGTTTCCCCCAGAGTGGAGTAAACTTTTTGTACAAAAATATTTTTTAAAGTGGTATATTATACAATTACATTATAAGTAACTAGACATATTTATAAAGGGGTGTTTGATTCATGGTGGAGAGGAAGAGCAAGGGATGAAATAAGGTCATAGCATTTATATTTATTTGTTGAATGGTTATACCAGGTGGTTCACTCTCTCTACATTTATTAAGTAAAGCACATGTGTGCATGTATATATGTGTATCTGAATGCAATTTCCCAAATATATAAAAGATTTTTTATTTAAAACATTTAAAAAAGTGATAAATCAAACTACTCTTCCATCACATAAGGATTTGTAGCCCTTACATGCGATTTCATAACATACTCTCAACTGTGTCACTTATAAATCAGGAAAGTTAAAAAGTAAAGAGAACAACAAAACTGTATAGTGAGGCAGAAGATGGCATTCATTACCTTCTACTTACATCTGTATAATTTGAGCCAATTTTTGACAGAATCCTGTTTAAATAAGTGAGGATAAACATTGCGCATTCTTCTCTACAGAATCAAGTAGCTGAGATTTGTGCTAAAGTAAGCTTCAATCAGATTTCAAAGTGCATATGTCATCCTCAAGAAGAACAAAAGGTATATAAAAAATTTTAATTAAACTTTTTTTGAAGGTAACAGTCACATAATATAAATGATTCATACTTTTTTTCTCTACATAAAAAACTATTTTATGTATCAAAAATGCCAAAAATGTTTTTGGTATAAAAATGGTTTCATAATAAAATATTGTGGCTAAATATATTTATTTGCCTAAGACTATATATTTTCACATAAAAGTTGATTTTGCCATTTATGTGATTGATAATAAAGTGATTATGCAGCTATAAAAATAAAATAATGAATGACATATAATCATATATTTTATATAAAATTCCTGTTACAAAATGAAGATACAGCATGTAATCTGTCACTAACTGAAGTTATTTTCTCCCTATTCATCTAAACATCAACATGTTTTTTTATAATCATGTGCTTCATATTTATATGAAGAATTCTGTATATATCTGGGAGCTATAGAAATAGGAAAAACAATTTTAAACAAAATTTCCTATACTTTTTCATTTATCTAGTGATGGCTTAATTATAATTAAAACTTTAGGGGTTACACTTTATTTTTCTCTGACCCCTATATCCAAAAAACAATTGTTATAACAACTGTTACTGTTATTGTATATAAAGATGCCATATCATTAAACAAAATATTCTATGAGTTTTAAACTCAATGTATCTCTTTCATATAAGACTTGATGTCTGCTGGAATCTTGACAATTCCTTTACTTCTAAAGTCGTTTTTTTTTTTAAGTCAACATCAAATAGGAGAATAGTTAAGGAAAATAATTCATATATTGAGGTAAATTTATATGATCTCCATAACCTGACTTATTTTTAGAGCTTATATTATTTTCAAATGTATTGACAACTTAGTTGTTTCACTATTTCACTTTTATAATGAAATTCCGCATATTTTTCAGGGTGTGTGTTTGTGTGTATGTGTGTGTGTGTGTGTGTGTGTGCCCACATGTGCACATTGTGTTCATGACATTTACAAAAAATAGTTTATATGAAATAAAGTTATACTTTTGCTCTAGTAGGTAATTGAATATGGAACTCCCATGGGGAGATTTGTTAATAAGCTATTATGAACACATTTTAGTGATAAAGTATTTATAATGTGAGTACTTCACCAATGGGAATTTAGTTCAAAGATAGATTATGAAAACACACTTGGTAGAAATGTCAGAGGGTTTGAAAACACTGCACTATGTGGGTCACTGAATAGAAAATAATGAATAATCTCTTATCACCAGGATATGTGATCAAAAATTGTTAAAACAGTGCAGAATTAAGTCTGTTAGGCACTTTTAAAGTAAACTCTTTAGGGCACATTATTTGGAGTTAGATACAGAACAAGGTGTTAGAGGCATAGTGGAAGTCCCTGTGGGAATAGTTAAACACACCTCGCTTAGGTGAGTAATCACTGACTCTAAAGATGATGGCAACAGATTACAGTGGCTTTCCACTAGTTCAAGTCACCAGAAAGAAATGCCATAACTCCAACTTTGCAGATGGACTAACAGCAACACTGCCGAAAATTTGCAAAATGAAAGTAAATACACTCATCATCCTTTTCCACTTCTTAGCGGAAATATCAATACCAAAATATGTTTAAAAAATTAAGAGTGGGAGTGGTCATAGAAATAATACAATAAGCTGTTTGTCATGAGCATCGACCTGAGCTTGATCCCCTGACAGTCCATATGGTCCCAAGTCTTCCAAAAATTGATTCATAAACACAGAGAGAATACTAAGCACTGAGCAAAGCCGAGTGGGGCTTAAATGTCCTTAAAGCAAAAAATAATTAAATAAGGGACAAGAGAGAAAGGGCAATTATTAATGCATAAGCCTACAATGTGGTTGGATTCTAGTTCTATCCCAGATAACACAGTCACCAGGGTATCATTGGACTCTGGAGGGCCCTGAGTACTTCCTAAGTGGCCCAAATAATTGGCATGACCATAGTTTTGATCATGTGAATGAACTTCTGACCCAGTTGGATAAGAAACATCAAGAGAGACCTTAGTCACTTGAGCACAACTTGGAAGAAATTCTTACCCTCCCCAAAACTAAATTATAAAATTTAAACATATCAGAAATGATAAAATTCTCCTAAGATTATGATGTCAATTCCTATATACAAAATTTCCCCCTCAGATCACGATCACGATCACGATCTTCCCGTTGATCATCTATTTGCTAGAGCGGCACCAGTAGTATCTCCATATGTCCTGTCTCATGCCAGTAGAGCCAGGGGCATCGCTTGCTACAGGAACATAAAGAGCTCAAGCCATTATATTAGGTCATGGGAATGACCTAATATAATTGTTACTGGAATTTGGCATATCATATGCAACACTGAGAAGCTCTGCTAGGTTTGTCGAGCGGGAGGCAAACTCTTTAAACACCTCCAAATAAAGCATTTACTGATGAACCGCGGGCAGATGGGCTGGTCTGCTGGGTGGAGTTCTGGACGAAAGGGAAGTCCAAACGTGGAAAATGGCGGCGCCAGTGGAGTGAGGGAGGGGTGGTCTGGCTTGTTGTTAGGCTCTGCCGAGGTGGTGGGCCAGGGCTAGAACCCGCCATGCCTCCCGAATGCCTCATGAACGGCTGTGCACAGGGAGAGCAAGGAACAGCCTTGCCCCATGTGTGAGAGTCTCTGGACCAGCATACCTGGGCCGGATTGAGAAAAGCTGCTGCAGGGTGGGTGTCGGTGATCCATGCTGTGATGGGCTGGTCTGCTGGGTGGAGTTCTGATGAGAGGGAAGTCAAAGTGGAAAATGGCGCGCCCCGTGGAGTGAGAGGAGGGGTGGTCTGGCTGGTTTGTGAGGCTCTGCCGAGGTGGTGGGCCAGGTCTAGAACCCGGCCTATGCCTCCCGACTGCCTCATGAACGGCTGTGCACAGGGAGAGCAAGGAACAGCTCTGCCCCATGTGTGGTGAGTCTCTGGACCAGCATACCTCACCTGAATCAGATACTGTTTAAAGAACAATTTATTCATCTGACTAAATATAGATACAGTCAATATATACAACATGTTCATTTTCAAATATAGATACAGTCAGTATATATAACATGTTCATTTTCTACTGAGATAAAAATATTCTTATCTGTCTATTCCAGATGTTAAATGTTGGTCATATTATCTTTGGACAGTTAAGGAATGATAGCAAATAAATATAAGAAATGCTCAAGCATTTTGAGTACTTCTAGATTATTGGTTTGTATGTAATTGAGGGAAATTGAAGACATACAAATCTTTAGATATAGGATTGTCCAGAATTATCAACTGAATCTGTATATTTTGGTGATAAAAACTAATATAGCCAATCCTAAAAGGCATATCAAATTTGAACATCAATCTTTTGCATTTTCATCACATGTATAGTATTTGCCTTTTTAGCAACAGTTTGAAGTGGATGCCATGGATATATTTGTTAATTATTGTGTCAATATATGCCTTTTTGTAATATTTTTTTCCTACAAATCACTTGTTGCTTTGCTAAAATGCATTATGATTTCTTGTATATTAATGCACCATACTGTTATTTTTCTGGTAGACACCTGTAATCTTGTTTCCAGTTCTATTTACAAAGAGATGGAGAAAATACCAGGTAGCACCTCATTTTGTTTTCCTTTGTTCAGTTTATACCGTAATTTTTAATTCCACATTTCTGAAATGCATTTTTAATTATTTTTATTTTCTCTCCAATTAACAAACAAAATAAGATGAGCTCCATTTAATCAAACCAAGAAGTGTCAGTTTGTACTTTTTATTTACTTGCTCTTTAAAATGTTTTGTCATTGTTTTTAATTTTCAATATTGATATCTTACTGAAGAAAAATGAAATTTTTTATTATAATGGAGTACAGTCAGCCTCTCCAACAATGGTTCTAGCAAAACTGGATAAATACATGCAAAGAATTAAAATAGGATTCTTTTCTTACACTTTACACAAAAGTCAATTCAAAGTGAATCAAAGATCTTGAGATCAGATGAGAATCATAAAAATTTATTGAATTACAAAGACAGAATGCTACAAGATACTGATCTCTACAGTGTTTTTATTTATATGATGCTACTCACAAAGGTGACACTATCACAAAAATAAACAAATGGGACTACTAACTCTCAGATGAAAGAGTTTTTGCATGAAAAAAAAAACACTGGCTAAAACTAAAAGAAAGTTAAGTGAATGAGAAATATTTGTGGCCAGAACATCAGAAATGTTGATATGTAAAGTATTTATGAAGATCAACAACAGAAAATCCAAGAACCTCATAAAAAAATGGGATAAGATAATGGACAGGGACTTCTCAGAAGA
>JAJIBD010007342.1:0-34763 GCA_021461705.1 Cryptotis parvus | reverse complement strand
TTACTGAGCGGGCACCTCCAAAAACAAGTAACATCTCCATACTTCCTGTCACGTGCTAGTGCTGACCAAGGGCATCTGAGATTTTATATGCATTGAATTCATACCATTATTTTATTGTTATAATTTAGTGTGCAAATGAGAAAACTAAAACTTAGTGAATTTAAACATCAACTCAAGCTCTCCTATGCTGAACACATCCCCATAGAAAAATGAGTTAACAAGACAATGAAACAGGTAAGGTACTCATCTTGCACTCAGAAAACCTGAGTTTGATCCCACATATGGAAAACATACGTGATCACATGTTTCCCAAAAGCAACACCATGAGTGTCCCCTGAGCATAGAGCAAGGAGTAATCACTGAACATCACCCCATGTCCAGCACCCAAAGAGAAACCCACAAAATCTCTCAAGCTCTTAAACAGTACACTGTAGATTTTACAAACTCATATTACTACTTTCATTCAGATATTAACAAATTTATTTTATGTAGTTCATACATATTTGACTTACTCTAGCCTTTGAGGAGAAACAGGACTTGGCTTGTGTTGCAGTACACTGTTGCCCAGAGCCTCTGCATCTTGCCTGGAATTACCTCCTGCAGGTTACTTTGTAATTAAAGGGCAGAAAAGAGTTTGAATCTGTGATGCTATGGCAGTATATCTTACCATGCATTCTATGTAAGCTGGTATAAATATTTTCTCTCATGCTACCACAATCTTCATGGAACTAGATAGATCTTGCCAGTATATTTACCTGGCCACGTTGGATCTCTAAGTAATTAGACCAGAGAAAAATGCTGTTTTCCTCCAAGCAAGTAAGTATGGCTCTCTAATAAGTCTAAAGGCTTATATACAAAACAAGTATGAAGTAAAGACAATAATCTTGTGAAGGCTTGGGGAAATATATACCTGGCTGTAGAATATCCATTGGTACAGACACATGTCCTTCTCCCACTCTACATAGGGTCTGTAGGGACACTTCAAAAGCAGATCTTGGCTGGTGCTATATTAACATTTCAGTGGGACTAGGCGAGGTCCTGGGAGAAGTTGCCTGAGAGGGGTTGACCCTAATTGCTTTCCGTTGATGTGGGTCGGTCTGGGCTGAAAAGTTATAAAAGTTGTAGCCTGCTGCTTTCTTCTATGCCTTTTCGCTACTCCCTCTTTCTACTTTCTGCCTCTGCTCTCCTCTTCTCTGTTCTCTTCCTTGTTGGGACTTAGCATGTGGTAGCGGTCATTTTAGCCTAGGATTCTAAACCTACACATGGCTGGGGCCCACTAGTAACCTAAATTCTGGGGTTTTCCTGTTACTAAATTGTATACCAGAACTAGTGTGAGTAAAGCTTTTTGAAACTCTGCTGGATTCTCATGTGTTTCTCTGTCTGCTGGCCGTAGATCCCCTGGGGCAGAGGGGATCCCTGATTCTGCTCCCAGATTTTGTTAGGGCACTCAGCGCCTCCAACAAGCTCATACTTACCTTTAGAATACTATAGAAACTACTGAAAACTATAAATATACAGATTAGGAAGTACCAGTGTTGAGTATTTGGAAAACTATAATTAAAAAACAAATAGTATTTACAAGAGTTATTGGACTGGTAGTGGGCAAAGAAGTTTTAGATATAAGTGCTGAAAACTTGCTCTGGAAATCAGTGAGACTTCATATAAGAGAGGAGCCAGGTACTTAAAAGTATTCCAGATGGCAAGAAAATCTGTTTTCAGTGACAGAGAAAGACTGCCATGGCTGCTGTTGAGCAAACAAATGAAGAACTAAAAGAGAAGAAAATGAAAGATTAAGAACTCTCAGAGACAGACAAGAACAATGAATTTGAAATTTATTCCAAGTATGAAATAAAATAATTTTATTACTTTGTAAAATAATTTTCTAGAAAAAGTCTTCTTTTTCTCCTTTAGTATTCTAATACTTTTTTTGCAGTCAAGTGCAGAAGAATGTAAAGTATGGGGAATTTAAATGAGTTTAAAATATTCAGTCTATTTTCATAAAGCTTTCCTTGGAACACAGGGTAAAGATCTGTAATTTAAAACAAAATAACTATTCTTAAATGCAAGTTTAAAGGGAAAAATAGCACTTCTATGTGCTTGATTATAGTTAGGCTTGCAGACATGCCATTATGAATTACATAATTAAGCTTTGGCTCACAGTCTACCCTTTTATCATTTATTTGTTTGTGTCTGTCTGGGTGTGTATGTGTGTGGTTTCTGGTTTTTGAGTCACATCAGACTGTATGCAGGGCTTACTACTGACTCTAAGCCAAGGAATCACACCTGGTGGGACTTAGGGCCCTTATGAGGTGCCAGGAATCAATCTGGGTCAGCTACATGTAAAGCTTCCATCTGCACTATATCTCCTGGCCCCCATTTTTAACTTCAGTTCTTCATTTTACTGGCACATACCTAATATCTAGAAAAGTATCAAATATACAGAAGAGTTCTTCTAAATGTTTGATGAGTGAATGAACACAGCTGACAGCATGCGGAAAACCATACTGAATTCTGCTACTCCTTTAGAAGTGCAAACCTTTATCCAAATCTGAAATATCCTCCAGCTATATTCCTGGTTTGGGCAGTTTGTCCTCAGATATCCATTTGTCTGTGTCTATTACCTTTTCTAGATCTTTGCATAAATGTTCATTAGCAGTGAAGTCACTGCTACTTGAATCCCCAACTCTGGACATTCACATTTATTTTTATTTCCTTCCCTTTCTTCTTTCTTCTTTTCATGTGATGTCATTTGTGTGTGTACTTCCATTTGTAATTAGAATATAAATCCAAGGGGTGCAATTTTCCAATTTTGTCTGCTTCCTTATCTGCTATATTTTTTACACAATAAGTGTGCCACAAATACTTGATTATCAATTAATTATATCATAATATCCTAACAAAGACATTTAAAACAACCCCTGAACACTGCTATAATAAATAAAAAAATCACTCCACAGGAAAGTGTGGTTTATTGAAGAAAACTAAGACTGACAAGACTTAGGTTATTGTCTGAAATTTGCAGCACTACCCAGCCACTGCCAGTTGATAGGCAGCCAAAATACCCATAGAAATAAATTAATAAAAACTTTTAATATTAATGTTATATTCTGAGTAAGTAATGATACTGAAATAAGAACCTAGCAACTCAGCACATACTACATGGAGCAAGAAAACCATGGACCATAATCCTGAAACAGAAAAACAGGTAAGATAAAGTTCTTAGCTGATAAATTTCACTCAGTTTTTGTCCAGAGTGATCAGTTTCAGTTATCATTGTCACAATTCTCCTTTTTCTGTCCTAGGTGTACTCTCCCTCCAGTTTTGTGGCAAGTTTCCTAAAATGGACCAGTTTTCTTGGCCCTTGTTTTTAACATCTTTGAGTATTATTCTCATACTATTAATTTTAATATAAACTTAAAATCGGGGCTAGCATTCAATGTTTGTACCCTCCCTCTGATTTATCACTCAGCATGATAGCCTCCATGTCCATCTATTTATAAACAAATTTCATGACTTCATATTTTCTGGTGGCTGCATAATATTCCATAGTGTAGGAAGTGCCATAGTTTCTTTATCCAGTTATCTGTTTTCAGGGACTTGGGTTGTTTCCGAATTCTGGCTATTGTGAATAGTGATGCAATGAACATAGGTGTGCAGATGGCTTTTCTGCACTGTGCTTTGGGTATATTCTTAAAATATACCCTAGAGAATATTCCCAGAAGTGATATTGCTTGGTGGATGGAAGCTAAATTTCTAGTTCTTTTCAGGAATGTCCATGTTGGTTTCCAAAATGTCTGAGCCAGTCGGCATTTCCAGGAGTCTGAAGTGAACGGACAAAAAACATGTACAGATTATAATACAATATATCAAAGGAATCATGCTATCACATATGTCATGGTACTAAAAGGCATGGACATATCTATCCCCGAAGTTCAACTTTAATGACATAGAGGGTTAAAAATCCTTGCATCAAATTGGAAGGACAAAAGACCTTAAACAGCAAAAATACCTGAGAAGTAAAATAAATCCTACTCTTTAAAATCATATTGCAACATAACAGGACTTCAGGCAACAAGGTATTACAGTAAGAAACAGACATTTAGATGAAATAAACCATAATATGAGCCCAGAAAAAAACACCATATATTAAAAAAAAAAAAGTGATTAAACAAAGGATCACAGAGTTTACAGTGCCATAAAGAAATACCTTGTGCTTTCTGTAAATAGTATGTGGAAAACTAGGAAAATTGCATGCAAAAACAAAAGCAGCGTTTTGGGGTTTGTTTTGGGTGGGTAGAGGGGAAGAAAGGGTGGGTGGGAAGAGCCTTCCGGGCTCAGGGAGTACTCCTAGAGGGGATCCACAGGCCACGTGGGGTGCAGCGGGTCTGTGGCACGTAGGTTGCTTGCCAATATCTAATACCACACATATAAATAAATCTAAAGGGAGAGTAAACACGAAAACAAAAAAATACATCTAAGAAACTATAGGCATTCCTTTTATGTTAGCTTTAGAGAGCAATTTTGGGGCACTGATTTCAAAGGCAAGAGAAAGAAAAATAAAAGAGTAGAAACGGTTCTCCATGTAAAAAACTTCAGCAGAGAACAATGCTTGAGATTATAGGAAAAGCGTTGGAGCTTGGAACTCCCTGCTTCAGTTGGTGATTCCTACTGACGGGTGGCAGCAGGTGAGAAACAAGCCTGGGTTTAACAAGATGAGTAACAAGCCTGTGGAGTAAGTAGCAGGTGAGAAACAACCTGAACAACCCTGCTCAGCCCCAAGGAGCCGACCTGAGGCAAA
Source organism: Cryptotis parvus (assembly GCA_021461705.1). Classification (NCBI taxonomy): domain Eukaryota; kingdom Metazoa; phylum Chordata; class Mammalia; order Eulipotyphla; family Soricidae; genus Cryptotis; species Cryptotis parvus. Next base: position 29,965 of record JAJIBD010007342.1, on the reverse strand, counting down.
CAGTCTGTGGAGAAGCGGGCAACTGACACCGAAGGACCAACACCACTGGAAGGGACAGACTCCAGGGATGGGTGAATTGACTCCATGAATGGGCAGACGGACTTTTGTGGCAGGGCTGGAAGGACACAACAAAAGGACTATACGGACACCATTCATGGGCGGACGGACATGGTGGAAGGGCGGGCAGAGACCATAAAGGGTGGACAGAGACCATGGAAGGGCGGACGGAGACTATGAAGGGCGGAGGGAGACCATGAAGGGCAGAGGGAGACCATGACGGGCAGCCGAACACAGAGCAAGTCCGAGGGCCACAAGCAGGTCCGAGGGGCCACAGAGCAGGTCCGAGGGCCACAGAGCAGGTCCGAGGGCCACAGAGCAGGACCCGAGGGCCACAGAGCAGGTCCGAGGGCCACAGAGCAGGTCCCGAGGGCCACACAGCAGGTCCCGAGGGCCACAGAGCAGGTCCCGAGGGCCACACAGCAGGTCCCGAGGGCCACAGAGCAGGTCCGAGGCCCACAGAGCAGGCCCGACGGGCCACAGAGCAGGCCCGAGGGCCACAGAGCAGGCCCGAGGGGCCACAGAGCAGGCCTGAGGCCCACACAGCAGGTCCGAGGGGCCACAGAGCAGGCCGAGGCCCACAGAGAAGCTCCCGAGGGCCACAGAGCAGGTCCGAGGGCCACAGAGCAGGTCCGAGGCCCACAGAGCAGGTCACAGGGCCACAGAGCAGGTCTGAGGCCCACAGAGCAGGTCCCGAGGGCCACAGAGCAGGTCCCGAGGCCCACAGAGCAGGTCCCGAGGGCCACACAGCAGGTCCCGAGGGCCACAGAGCAGGTCCGAGGCCCACAGAGCAGGCCCGGACGGCCACAGAGCAGGCCCGACGGCCACAGAGCAGGTCCGAGGGCTACAGAGCAGGTCCCGAGGGCCACACAGCAGGTCCCGAGGGCACAGAGCAGGTCCCGAGGGCCACACAGCAGGTCCCGAGGGCCACAGAGCAGGTCCGAGGCCCACAGAGCAGGCCCGACGGCCACAGAGCAGGCCCGAGGGCTACAGAGCAGGCCCGAGGGGCCACAGAGCAGGCCTGAGGCCCACACAGCAGGTCCGAGGGCCACAGAGCAGGCCGAGGCCCACAGAGAAGATCCCGAGGGCCACAGAGCAGGTCCGAGGGGCCACAGAGCAGGTCCGAGGCCCACAGGAGGCAGGTCACAGGGCCACAGAGCAGGTCTGAGGCCCACAGAGCAGGTCCCGAGGGGCCACAGAGCAGGTCCCGAGGCCCACAGAGCAGGTCCCGAGGGCCACAGAGCAGGCCCGAGGCCCACAGAGAAGATCCCGAGGGCCACAGAGCAGGTCCGAGGGCCACAGAGCAGGTCCGAGGCCCACAGAGCAGGTCACAGGGCCACAGGGCAGGTCTGAGGCCCACAGAGCAGGTCCCGAGGGCCACAGAGCAGGTCCCGAGGCCCACAGAGCAGGTCCCGAGGGGCCACACAGCAGGTCCCGAGGGGCCACAGAGCAGGCCCGAGGCCCACAGAGAAGATCCCGAGGGGCCACAGAGCAGGTCCGAGGGGCCACAGAGCAGGTCCGAGGCCCACAGAGCAGGTCACAGGGCCACAGGGCAGGTCTGAGGCCCACAGAGCAGGTCCCGAGGGCCACAGAGCAGGTCCCGAGGCCCACAGAGCAGGTCCCGAGGGCCACAGAGCAGGTCCCGAGGCCCACAGAGCAGGTCCCGAGGGCCACACAGCAGGTCCCGAGGGCCACAGAGCAGGCCCAATGGCCACAGAGAGCAGGTCCGAGGGCCACACAGCAGGACCGAGGGCCACAGAGTTGGTCCCGAGGGCCACAGAGCAGGTCCCGAGGGGCCACAGAGAAGGTCCCGAGGGTCACAGAGCAGGTCCCGAGGGCCACAGAGCAGGCCCGAGGCCCACAGGAGCAGGTCCGAGGCCCACAGAGCAGGTCCCGAGGGTCACAGAGCAGGCCCGAGGCCCACTGGAGCAGGGCCGAGGCCCACAGAGCAGGTCCGAGGGGCCACAGAGCAGGCCCGAGGCCCACAGAGCAGGTCCCGAGGCCCACAGAGCAGGTCCCGAGGGGCCACAGAGCAGGTCCGAGGGCCACAGAGCAGGTCCGAGGCCCAGGGAGCAGGTCCGAGGACCACAGAGCAGGCCCGAGGGCCACAGAGCAGGTCCCGAGGGCCACAGAGCAGGTCCCGCAGCCCAGCGGCCAGGCTTCCCGTCATTTCTGTGGACACTTTCCTGAGCAGCCAAGCAGACCCAGGAGCGTTCCGGACTCATCAAACTGATGAATGACCCTTTAAAAGGCACTTGGCTGGCGATTTTCCTTCCTGGTGCCGGACGCTTGGAGCTTCAACTTTGCCTTTATTTGGTTTTTAGGATTTTGAGGAATTAGATGCCAGAGACCGAGGATGATAATGCTCCGAAGCAAAGCCGCCCGCCCTGCGCGCGCTTCGGGGCATGTCAGGTGGCGGCAGCCTTTGCCCTCAGCCAGGTACCGCTCTTTCCAGAGGCTTCTGAAATCACACGTGTGAAGAAGCACCTAACAGGAGACCCCCTTGGCTCAACGTCTTGGGAAAATTCCCGCGACGTAGGAAAAGTCACACTCTTCATAGAGGCTTTGACGCGGCATGAAGCTGATGTCAGGCGTGTGCGTATTTGCCTTGAGAATCTTGCCATTGTTATATTAGACCTTTTCCCGGCTTCTCGATGTCTCACAGATTCTGGCCCGGAAAGGCAAGTGCAGATGACAGGTGAGTACTTCGTGATTCAGGGAACAGTCAGTGAGTAATGGAGACCAAGGAGATGCCCTGTTCCATGTTCCTGTGAGGGCTTCGTTTGACATATGCGCATGGAGCAGCGCTCCCCAGGGAGCTTTCCTGGGGCCATGAGACTGGACTGGAAGAGTGCGTGAGTCACTGTGCTCTGCTAGGCTCAAACATCTTCTGCCAGGCCTTGTAGCTGTGCAACAAACTTAAGTTTGCTTGTACAGACCAATGATCCGTGTGCGTGTTCTCTTGCTGAGTACAGCATCTCTCGCTGCACTCATGGACAGGGGAATTATTAGGATTGGGGAGATGCTCTTGAATTCTGTGCATAGGAGCTTAAATGCTTCATCAGGTCCCCTTTGGTTTTTTTTTTTTTTTTTGCATTATTTATAATTTTTTTATTTTTACAATTACAAAGATATACAATTAAAAAGTTCATATTTGGGTTTTGGTCAAACAGTGTTGCAGCACCCATCCCGCCACCAGTGCCCATCTCCCACCACCAACGTCCCCGGTTCCCTCCCCCTCCCCCAGCCCTGCTCCATGGCAGGTTCTTTATTTCTTTCCATTTCTCTCTCTTTCTCTTTTCCTTCCCCTCCAGACTATGGATTACAGAACATACATTAAAGGGTCATGTGTATCTTTTTGCCTCTATTTAATGCTCAGTTCTAGGTTGGCATTAGTACCCTCAACAATTGTTAGCACACTGTTCCATTTTCTGTCTTACCTAGCCTCTGAATCCCACACGTTTGTGATAATTTCCACCTTTGACAGGACCTCCTGATATATATTTCACTTGACCTTGGATATTGGTATCATAATATGTACCTATATATTTATGTTATGCAGATAAATGCAGTCATTCTGTATCTGTCTCTGTCCTTCTGGCTAATTTCGCTCAACATAATCTTCTCCATGTCCATCCATTTGTAGGCAAATTTTATAACTTCATTTTTCCTAACAGCTGCATAGTATTCCATTGTGTAGATGTACCAAAGCTTTTTATCCAGTCATCGATTTTCGGGCACTCTGGTTGCTTCCAGATTCTGGCTATTGTGAATAATGCTGCTATGAACATAAAAGTAGGGATGGTGTTTTCGCTGTGTATTTTTGGCTTCCCAGAGTAGATTCCCAGGAGTGGTATGGCTGGGTCAAATGGGAGTTCAATTTCTAGTCTTTGGAGGAAAGTCCATATTGTTTTCCAGAAAGGCTGTACCAGCCGGCATTCCCACCAACAATGGATGAGTGTCCCCTTTTCCCACACCCACGCCAGCACTTGTTGTTCTTGTTCTTTTGAATATGTGCCAGTCTCTGTGGTGTAAAGTGATATCTCATTGTTGTTTTGATTTGCATCTCTCTGATGATTAGTGATGATGAGCATTTTTTTCATATTTTTTTTTGCCATTCGAATTTCTTCCTTGCTGAAGTTTCTGTTCATTTCTACTCCCCATTTTTTGATGGGTTGTTTGTTTTCTTCTTGTAAAGTTCTACCAGTGCCTGATATATCCTGGATATTAACCCCTTATCAGATCGGTATTGGGTGAATATTCTTTCCCATTCTGTGGACTGCTTTTGTATCTTAGTCACTGTTTCTTTTGAGGTGCAGAAGCTTTTTAGTTTCATGTAGTCCCATATGTTTATCTTTTCTTCTAGTTGCTTTGTTAGTGATGTTTCATCTTTGAAGATGCCTTTAGCTTCAATGTCATGGAGGGTTTTTCCTATATTTTCTTCAATGTACTTTATGGATTCAAGTCTGATATTGAGATCTTTAATCCACTTTGATCTGATTTTTGTGCATGGTGTTAGACACAGGTCCAAATTCATTCTTTTACATGTCGCTGCCCAGTTTTCCCAACACCACTTATTGAAGAGGCTTTCCTTACTCCATTTTAGACTCGTTGCACCTTTATCAAAGATTAAATGATCATGTGTTTGAGGTTGGGTGTCAGGATACTCAATTCTATTCCATATGTCCACGGGTCTGTTTTTATTCCAATACCATGCTGTTTTAATTACTACTGCCTTGTAGTACAGTTTAAAGTTGGGTAAGGTGATGCCTCCCATCTTCTTTTTCCCGAGGATTGCTTTAGCTATCCTTGGGGGGTTTATCGTTCCATACAAATTTCAGGATTGTTTGGTCAATTTCTTTGAAGAATGTCATGGGTATCCTTATAGGGATTGCATTGAATCTGTACAGAGCTCTAGGGAGTATTACCATTTTGACAATGTTGATTCTCCCCCATCCATGAGCAGGGAATATGTTTCCATTTCCTTGTGTCCTCTTTTATCTCTTGGAGCAGTGTCTTGTAGTTTTCTTTGTACAGGTCCTTTACACACTTGGGTAAGTTGATTCCTAGGTATTTGATTTTCTGTGGCACAATTGTGAATGGAATTGTTTCCTTAATATCCCTTTCTTCTCTTTCGTTATTTGTATATAGGAAAGCCACCGACTTTTGCGTGTTGATTTTGTATCCTGCCACTCTACTATATGTGTCTATTGTTTCTAGGAGTTTTTTGGTAGAGAGTTTAGGGTTCTCTAGGTATAATATCATGTCATCTGCAAATAATGATAGCTTGACTTCTTCCTTGCCTATCTGGATGCCCTTGATGTCCTTTTTCTTCTCTGATTGCTATGGCAAGTACTTCCAGTACTATATTGAATAAAAGAGGTGAGAGTGGGCAACCTTGTCTTGTTTCTGATCTCAGGGGAAGGCTTTCAACTTTTCCCCCATTGAGAATGATGCTCGCTGTGGGCTTTTGGTAGATGGCTGTAACTATCTTGAGGAAAGTCCCTTCAATTCCCATTTTCTGGAGGGTTTTAATCATGAACGGGTGCTGGATCTTGTCAAATGCTTTCTCTGCGTCTATTGATAGGATCATATGGTTTTTTTTTTCTTTTATTGATATGATGTATTATGTTGATTGACTTGCGAATGTTGAACCATCCTTGCATACCCGGGATGAATCCTACTTGGTCATGATGTATAATCTTCTTGATGATTCTTTGGATTCTGTTGGCTAGTATTTTGTTGAAGATCTTAGCATCCGTGTTCATCAGGATATTGGTCTGTAGTTTTCTTTCTTTGTGTTGTCTCTCCCTGCTTTGGGTATCAGGGTGATATGTGCCTCGTAAAAGCTGTTTGGGAGTGTTTCTGTTTCTTCTATTTCCTGGAAGAGCTTGAACAGGACAGGCAGTAGGTCCTCCTTAAAGGTTTGGTAGAATTCACTAGGGAATCCTTCTGGACCTTGGCTTTTGTTTTTGGGAAGACTTTTAATTACTGTTTCTATTTCCTCAATGGTGATAGGCTTATTCAGGTATTGGAGGTCTTCTTGTTTCAGCCGTGGGAGATTATAGGACTTCAGGAATTGATCCATTTCTTCTAGATTCTCATGTTTCACGGCATACAGGCTCTCAAAGTAATCTCTCATCAGGTCCCCTTTGAAGAGCCAGTGAATGGTGCATGACATCCATGTTTTCTCCCTTGTATTTAAGCATAACCTTCCAAGAAAATATTGTCTGGGAGTGTATTTTGGTTAGATCCAAATGTTTATTTCATAAAGCTGAGTAAAAAGAACCTGAGGTCTATACAAAAGGAAATACAATTATAAGAGTGTTGAAGTAAAATTAATCTTATGCCATAGTTATTGATTTTTGTATTGGTTAAAAGATCTCTATATCCTTTGAGAATTTTGTCTTAAAAATCAGTTTAGTAAATATTTCAACTTCACTAATTGGAAGCAAAACTACTCACTAAGAGATTAAAATTTCTGTAAAGATGTTAGAGTTTAAGCAAAAGTTCGGCTAAGAAGAATGTTGTGAACAAATCCTTTGTATTATTTTTAAATCTGAAATTTTCTCTGTGGTTTTATAGTTATTTTACATTTTGTGTTTGAGAATTTTAATAAGGGCTATATCATATTTTTCCTTTTAGATACTGTGATGTATGGCACTGTTAATGTAGGGTTTAAGACACAGAGCATTCCACTACCACACCTTCCATCTATTGTCCACTTCCGTCTGCTGTTGTCTCAGTTGCTCCAGTCCAGTGCACTTATGTCTTTCCTCATACTTGTAAATTTAGTTGCAGATTATTTGTGAGAGTCTGTTGTTTTGGCCATTTGTTATTTTCTTACTCTCTTTCTATTTCATTTATGAGAGAGGTCACTCTGTATTTGTTACTCTTCTAAAAGAATGGATTATATATGTATATGAGTATATATGTATATTAATTTTTGCTTGCTCCAGGAACATAAATAGCCTCAAACCATTCCATCAGTTTATGGCAATGACGTCTATAATTGTTACTGGTATTTGGCATATCAAATATGACACGGTTAGCTTGCCAGGCTCTGCAACAATATAACACAACAATATAAGTTATTTAGTATAGGCTCAGGATAGGTCCAAACAATGTGAAAACCTGAAATAATGATGATCCAAATTTGCACATAACAACCCAGGACGTATGGAGATGTTACTGGTGCCTGCTTGAGCAACTCTATGATCAATGGGAAGTCAAGTGATCAAGTGATTAATTTTCATGTAATACAACTCTACTTTTTCATTACATTGGGTATATTTTTAATAAGTATTTTTTCAAAACTTTCAACTTAGTATAAATTAATGCCAGTGATTCTATACAAAAAAACACTAAGGTAATAGCCTTTGAAATACAGGGAAAACCATGAAGAAAAATGTCTAGTGTGAATAAATTTTAAATGTTATTTTTATCCATAAAATCTGTAGGAAAACCAGGTACCTATTTTGGCAAACATAAGTTTTATTCACACTTAACTCCTCCACTCTGGTTTAAATGTCACTTTTAACTTGTTCAACATTGCTCAACTAACATGAATAAAACATCTTGCATTATATAACAATCAAATGCTTGTTTTGTCAGGTAACCTTAAATGTTCTCTTAAGCTTTTAACATAGCCAGGATTGATGTTAATATTGAAAATGATCAGTTTATCCGTTGTAATTGGTTTATTGTCTGAGGTGACATTTCAGAAGCTAGTTTATCTTAAGTCAAAAATAAGATTAATAATAATAATAATAATAATATAGAACTGCTTTTTATTTTGACAATGGTTTAATGTCCATTATATCGTTTAACTTTCCATAAGATTTAGTAGTTAAGAAGGGCAAGTTATTGCCCCGTTTTATAGACCAGGAAACCAGACTCATAAAGTTTAAGTGACTTTGTTCAATGTCACTTTGCTTATATGTGAAAAAATAGTCATAGAATTCAGTGCTAGAATTAGAATTTCAAGGTCAGTGTTTTCTTTCTGTTCTAGAGAATAGCAACACATTTCTTTGATGCAACTTTGAACTTTAACAGAATGAAACATTTAGGTTTCTATAATGAAGTAAAATACAGTATTTTCACTGTAGATCCAAAATAAAATTAATTGGTTTTGTACATTTTGATGGTCTTTGTACCATGTATTTTTTGAGGTAAAAAAATAGGTGCTAACATTTCAGAAAATAAATAAATAATGTTAAACAATATACAAGAAATCATTGCACATTGGGCTTTTATTTTAAAATTAAATTTTAAAACAGGGAAAGTGTCAGGATGGTTTTGCTGCAAAAAAAGTGTTTTTAAAATGATGTCTGTTTATAATCTTTATAGTCTTGTATTTTATGCTATACACAAGTCAAATATAAAGATGGCCTATTATACAAGACACACTATTTCTACTCTTAAACTAATAAGCTAATATTTAACTAGAATTACACAATTTCTGCAATTTTCCACTTAAAGTTGTTTTAAAGGCTCAGTGTTGCACTTAATTGCATGATTAGCTGATGAAACATCTTAAGTCATTTACCAGAAGACCATTCACAACATTTTTCTGAAGAAAGTCACTGTAATTCTAATCATCACTATTACACACTAGTTGGCTGTCTTTTTCTTCAGAACCTATTTTAAATATGTTTTGAATGGCAATAGACTTTTCTCATATCTATATCTTCCTCTTTGGCAAATATATTTATTTTTGAATCATTATTTTGGAGAGATGCTCTCAGCCAGTGCTCAGGGGCCTAGCTGTACTTTGCCTGGTTGTATATACCTGGGATTGTTCAGGCCTGGGAATTTTCTGCTGCTCTAACTGGCAGTTCCAATGCACCAGCACCAGGGGCTATATCATGCTTATGTGATGTCAGGAATGGAACTTACTATGGGCCAAGTGCATGTAAACCATAAGCTTCCATCCTAATTTAGTTGTATTTTCTGGAAAGGGGATTTCCAGGTGGTGCTTAGGATGTACTAGGAGCCTTTACTCGTGATTTATAGCCAACCCAGTGGGGAATTCAATTTAAGGACATGAGGATGCTGTGTTATTCAGGCCTGAGGGACTGGGGACTTCCAAGGTCATACTAGATAGTGTTCGGGCCTTTAGTGCTACACCAGGTGATGCTCAGGGAAAATGTGATTCCAAAAATTAAACCCTGGCTGGACGCTTGCTAAGCAGGAATCCTAACCATTTTACTATCTCCCAGGCCCCTGAGTTGATTTTGGGCTAGGGGTGGGTTATGGTGGTGGTTCTGCCATACTTAGTTGTGTTGCAGTCTTTTTTTCTATATTTTATTATACCACCATGAGATATACAATTACAAAGATGTTCATGCTTAGGTTTCGGTCACACAGTGTTCCAGAACCATCCCTCCACCAGTTCCCATTTCCCACCAACAATGTTCCTTGATTCCCCCCCCTCTCCTCCTCCAGCCAGCCTCTGTGGAAGGCACTTTGCCTTTCTTTGGTCTCTATCTCTCTTTTTATCTCTTTCTCTCTCTCTCTTCTCTTACACATTGTGGCTTGCAATACACACTTTTCTCTCTCTTTATCTCTTTCTCTCTCTCTCTTCTCTTACACATTGTGGCTTGCAATACAAACTTTTAGAGGTTATCATATATATCTTTGCCTATATTCAATGCTCAGTTCTAGGCTTGTATTACCATTTACAATTATCGAACGCTGTTCCTTTCTGTGTCTTACCTAACTCTGACTCCCACACACTTGAAGTAGATTCCACCAACTGACAAGACCTCCTGTTTTTCCTGGCCTTGGTTATTGATATTCTTTTTTTATATCCTCTCCATTTATAGGCAAATTTCATAACTTTGGTTTTCTTAACAGCTTCATAGTATTCCATTATGTAGATGTACCCCATTTTCTTTATCCAGTCATCTGTTCTCAGGCACTCTGGTTGTTTCCAGATCCTGGCTATTGTGAATAGTGCTGCTATGAAAATAAAGGTGCAGATGGTGTTTCTGCTGTATGTTTCTTACCTCACTGGTATATTCCCAGGAGTGGTATAGCTGTGTCAAATGGGAGCTCAATTTCTAGTTTTTGGGAGGCCTTTTTCTGAAACTTTTAATAACTTATGTATTTAACTTAGCTAACTTTCTTAGCTAAGAAATAAGGATATTTCAATTTTCATAAATTTTTCTTTATGCAGTTATTAGTTTTTATTTGGTTTTGACCACACCCTTCTGTGCTCTTGTCCCACTCCTGACAGGCTTTGGAGACGATGTGGAATGCCAGAGAGCAAATCTGTGTCAGCTGCCTGCAGTGCAAATGTCCTGCCAGCTGTACTATATCATTCTGGCCCCTTCTTTATATAATTCTTAAAATAGTAAATAATCTTTCAATATACTCTAACTTGTATTTCAAAACCTTTTAAAGAAAAGCTATTCAATATTTAATGTGTCAGAAGATATTTTCTTACAGCATGAGAAAATTTTAAGGAACCAAAGTTTCAATTATTTAGACTAATACAGATCATATATTATCATAAACCAGAATGTTGGCACATGACCTTATTTTATATTAATCTTCATAACTATAATGGAAGACTTTGACATTTTAGCCTATAAAAGTGTGGCTCACTGCTTCTGGCATCTGTATAGTCATCTTGCATCTTTGAAATGTTCGCTCTGATTGTATTCAAATTAAGATCATTTTCAAAATCAAATACCTTTTACTTCAGTTACTCACTGAGAATGAGAAGATTGAAAACAACAAAGTAGTAATAGAATTATTCCAAGTTTTAAAAAGTTATAATTCAGAAACAGGGGAAAAAATCCAAAGTGTCAATAATAGTAGGAATACTTCCATATTAAAAATAAGTAAATAATGTTAGGTATTGTTTTAACTTTTTTGGATCACATTTTCTTCTATAGGAGGAAACACATTCTGAACAATCAGATTTATTGATGTTGACCTCAAATAAAATCAATTTGCTGGTGTACTCTCTTGTGAAGTTACAGTCCCAGTCTCAAGGTGTTTGATATCTCTATGGACTCTGACTGACTCTCTTAGACCTCTCATCTTTCCTGAGTGAAACTTTGAAAATTATTTTTTTAGCAATAAACAGAATTTATTCAGAAACATAACTTCAGAAGAGAGCAGAATGGACAGTGTTTTCATGGAGAGTCAGTGAACATTCCTGCTTCTAAGATACAATATCTGTATGAACCCTGTAGGAACACCTTTTCAGTTCTGTGAGATAGTGAAACCATGAGCAAAGTTTCCTATAGTAGTTTGATGATTTATACATGTTTGGGAACAGTTACAGCCTTCCAATCATTTGGTTCAAAATACTATTTTTCATGCAATTTATGATATTACACTATTTCAAAGACAAATATTTCTTAACTCCAGTAAAATTTAGTAACCAGTTATGAGACATTACTAGAAGGACACACACTCTGTCTAAAATGTAGGTGCCCTGTCTTTTTGTAATTGTTGATAAGGGTATTTTGATATATCAGTATTAACTAACTTGTACAAATAATAATTGCTGTTAAAATTTCAAACCAAGGATTGTCAACTCCCAGGTGATTGTCCCTTTTACTGAATGTTTTGAAATATAATTCTAATCTTGATTCCATATTTCAAGCACAATCAACACACAATATTATTTTCATAGTACTCCCAAACAGTGCTCATATACTGGGAACCACTTGACTCTGCTTACCAAATATACCAAACAGACACTTCTTGGGTACCTGATATTGTGCTGAGCTGAGAGTTGTGTGCCTGTGGGCTCGACACCAACATTTATCCATGATACAGTTATATTTTTTGATATTGGCATGGAGATATTTGTTACAAATTTGATAAACTATAGCACCAATTTTTTTAATCTAGATTGGCATTGCAGAAAATGTAAACATGTAGTAAAATGTGTTTAAATACATAATACTGAACATTAAACATATCATGATGCTTTTTTTAAAAAAGTGGATTGAAATGCACTGCTGGAAGGCTAGAGTCACTATATTAAGCAAGTAGAATGAAGGTATATTGACTGAATATCTATAGAAGTCCTCATATGTAGGTGACTGGCATTACCTAGCTGATTCTCAAAATGATAGAGGAAGAGTACAACAAATGAGGAACTAGTTTCTATACCAATGCTAAAAAGTTCAGAAGAGAGAGAATCTGATATACTTTTTAAATTTTTGCTTATTAGATATATATAGATGTGTATATATATGTCTATTTATAAAGGTAATATACACTAAATATTGAATAGTGCTATAATAAACAATCATTAAGCCTTATAGTCTTTGGGTTTTTTACTGATTTTGGCAGACATTTAGATGCATTCCACTGCACAGCTAAAATAGTTTTAAAGCTGTTGATGAGTCCTCTGAAGTTTTACTGATAGCTTTCAAGAATAATAAAAAGTAGTGTTTAATGAAAAAGATTAGCGCATTTGTCTGCAAAAATCAACAAAAAATAGCTCCTATAAAAATTACAATAAGGCTCCAAAGAGCAACCAAATTTGGAAAAGCTCATCTTATCTGAGCTTTTGAACGTATTTAAAATATCTCTTGAGGATCATAGTTACTTATATCCCTATCTTTAAAATTGTGATTTTATTTTTTTCAATTTATTCATCAAAAGGTGAATAATTTTTCCTTATATTAACTTCCAATTATATCTCTATTTCTTAGTAGCATGGCTCATTTGCTAAATTATAGAGTCAGTAAACTGGGAGAATCACTAAAAAAAAGATGCTCCGTTTCAAACCTAAATGAACTCTTTACACATAAGGTCCTGATTACATCTTCCTTATTAGTTTTATTGCTGTTGTTGTTTTGAGCCTCAGCTGGCGGTACTCAACCCTTACTCCTGGCTCTGCACTCAGGAATCACTCCTGCTGGTTCTCAGGGAAGCCTACAGGATGCCAGAGATTGAACCTGGATTACTGCATGAAGGCAAATGTCCTACCTGTTCTACGATTACTCTGACACCTCTCCTTTTAGTTTTATAGAACTTTTACTCTAATCTACTTCAATGAAGTTTGTCATTAGTACACAATTTTTCTCATTTAATTATCTTACGTGCATTTAAAATATGATGGTTGAGGTTTAGATTATCCACAAAAGCAAATTACAGACAAGTACAAACAATCTTTATTTAATTGCCATATAAGTATGTTTAAAGAAAATTCAGTCTCTTCATTATTCCTTAGAATTATTCATCAGTGATTGGTGAAGTGGTGGATAGTGGTTGACGGGAGAAATCTATGATCCTTTGAACACATCCAAAATCTGATGTCCTGGGTATTTGAGTCATGTTAGCTTGCTAGCTAGAGGCTGTTTCTGCTGTCTTCCTAATTGGGCAGGTGGATTTTTCTTTATATTGGTCTACACAGTTGAAAACATTTACTTTCTTTGTAGGGGCTCAGTTGACCCTATTTCTTACTAAAGGAAATTACCTATTTCTTTAGTAAAATGAAAAAGTAATATAAAAAAAAACCCAGTTGCCAATGCCATCTGATGAGAACAGTTACCTTAGTTACATTCTGGACCACAGAGATAGTCTCTGGGTTAAGGTGCTTGCCTTGCACATTGACAGCCCTGGTTTGATCCCTGGCATTTTGCATGGTTCTCCAAGAAATGCTAGGAGTGGTCCCAAATTCTTCTCTGTCTGGTCCAAATCACTCCCTCTACATTAATCACATATTGTTTAAAATAATCTAATAAATCAGATTTCTGCTTCTACTTCTAATGTTAATTGTGTATACTTGGAATTAGAGAGTAAACCTAAAAGTAGATCAAATATTTGTGTATTTTTATGAAATGTGATATCATCCTTATTTTAATAATTTATACATTGTTGTCTACAAAGTTGTTCATAATATAGAGTTGCTACAGTCTTTCTTTTTTTAAAATTAATATTTTATTATACCACCGTGAGATACACACTTACAAAGTTGTTCATGTTTGGGGGTTTCAGTCTCACAGTGCTGTTCGGCGCCACTGACTCTGCCCACTGCCGCTTGTCCCCCAGCGCATGCGCAGGGTCCTGTGTCCCGCGCATGCGAGGATCTTGTGCCCAGCGCATGCGCAGGGTCCTGTGCTCCCCGCATGCGCAGAGTCCCTGGCATGGCATGATTGGGTTTTCTCCAATCAGAGCATGTTTCATCAGATCGTACGAGCTCGCAGGTGCGTATGACCTGTGTTGGCCAATGGGAAGTGGACATGTCAAATCACACCATTTGCGCCAGCCAATGGGAAGCGGACATGTCAATTTGCTCCAGCCAATGGGAAACGGACATGCCAAATAGCACTGTATAAAAGCAGCTTGCACAACGGGTCTGGGTCCTTTCGCCATCGCAAATATGAAACTAAAAGAGCTCCAGTAAAGCGTGTTCTAAGAAGAAACCTGTTGTGGTCGCTCTTCATCGCTGATGGTCGAGGGCGTCCGACACAGTGCTACAGACTTTCAGTGTTTCAACACCAATCCCAACCCCTAAGTGATCTTCCCTCCACCGTTGTCCCAATTTCCCCAACCTCTGTCCTATATGACCCCATCAGCAGGACTCAATAATTTGTTTTATATTGCTTGATATAAGAAAGTAGTTAAAAGAAGTATCAAAAAATACTTCATTGAAAGAAAATTATGTGAAAATTTTTATCTCACAATTTGGTGTTGTCTACCTGTGGATTTACAAAGCTGTTTGTCAGTAGTTGAACCTTCTGTGTTATTGGTTTTGTTTTTGAGTTTACTTGGCTTCTAAGTTACATTCCCATTTAATTGGGTGTGTTAGTACTAGAATTTCAGTTCTGCGGAATATGGAGGGATTGTTACAGCTGCGTATGTGGCTACATGGGCCAGGGGTTGGGCTATTGTTGTGGCAGCAACAGTAGAGGGAGGGTGTGACTACTGGGACTTTGACAGGCCCGAGTCTCACCCTGATTCCTCCTTGAGGGATTATGAATTTTCCACTGAGGCCAACATGCTCAGGTACTTCAGCTGCTTGCCCAGCATCTCCTGGGTTTTCTTTGTTTCTTGAATCTGAAGAGCAGAGTCTGTGGATAAGTCAACATGACAGAAACTCCCCTTAAGGATTTTGTGAGTTCTTTTTGTATCACTTGTATCACTTGTCTTCCTGTTGATCATTGATAATCAATTTGCTCGTCAGTAATGTCTCCATTTATTGGGAATGAGGTCCATTATCATTACTGTTTTCAGCATATTGAATATACCACGGGTAACTTGCCAGGCTCTGTCATGGCTCTGGGTTTATTCCAGGGGGTCCAGTCTTTTCTGTGTCAGACCAGCAACCATCCAGGGCCCACGGGCAGAGCCCTGGTTCTAGACAAGCCTATCTCCTGTCTGCCACCTGTCCACACAGCTGGGCACTGCAGCCACACCTGCAACACCTCGAGGGGCAGGGAGTTTCATTTTAACTCCAATTAAAAATGATAAATATATACATCTAAATCTGGAAATAAATAATGATTTCACCCTTGTGGCTGAGAGCACTAGCATAGCTAAAATACTCTGCATTTTATAGTTGTGTTATTAAATATTGATAGGTATCTTAGAAATCAGGATTCTAATAACAAAACCTGGCATTGCTGAATACTTAATAAAATTTCCAGCTTTATGCTAACAGCTATAATAATGTGAAAATAAACAAGCAGTTGCCTTCAAACAGGGTGACAATATTATTTATCTTCCAAATCTGGTTAACAGACTGTGGGACAAAATTCAAAGGACTATAGTACATGTCTGGCATGCACCATGCTGCTAGTTTGATCACTGTATGACTTTCAGAGCATTCCAGGTGTGGTCCTAGAGGCCTTCAACAATTCAACACTGCTAAGAAGTTACTACTCCTTAAATTTAATTTTGCAGTGACCTAATAAAATTGTTTAAGTAGACAAAGTCAAAAGAAAACAAAAAAAAACCCAAATATGGTTATCTTTTAGAATGAAAGACAAGCTAAATAATAATTGTGCTAGAAAAACAGACTTAAACTGAAGTTGGCTTGGCCAAATCAAGAATAAAGTCACCTATATTTCCTTCATTGGTTATAAGAAATGAATTTACTACTTTCAAAATTTGTGGTAAACAGTAATTATTCAAATAATTAAAGAGAATGGTAAAATTGCCTCCCAGCATACTAAAGATCTTAGTAAATGTTTCAATTTTCAAGTGAGAACATTAAAGTGAATATATTTAAGAGATAAGAGAGAAAATACAAGTAAGTCACTTCCTTTGCATGTGAAATTTCACCTGCACTACAACATGAACCTCTAAGCTTCAGGAGGAGTGATCCCTGGTGTGATCCTTGAGTAAGTTATCCCTGGATATTGGGAGTAGCCCCATTACCCTGTCCTTCCCTACTTCCCCCATTCCATCAACCTATAAAATCATTTAAGTAAACATTGTCAAAGAACATTCAGTGAGAAACATAAAAACCTAGGACCAAACCACATTGCATCCTGATTGTTTCCCCAAACAAGATTTCTCAGTTAAGTTTCAGAGAAATTTGAGTTTCTCTATTACAGAGAAAAAAAGCCTCTCTTGACAATTCCAATTATAAGAATTGTTCCCTTAGGGAATTCATAAATTAAGTAAGAAGTGCATTTCTCACATTCATTACTAGAACAATCCTTTGGAGCATCCATCTCATAAATATCATGCAACTGCTGTTCTCAGTTGGAGTACAGTATTTAGTATATGAAAATGATAAATATTTTAAAAACTCCAATTCCAAACTTTTCACTGAAGTTCATGAAAATATAATATATAAGCATATTCAAAAAAACATGAAAGGAGAACATTTGTGTGAACTTTACTATTCTAAACAATGATTCATAACATCCTTCTGGTCAGTATATGGTTGAAACTGCAAAAAAAAAAGATAATACATAAACATTGACAAGGTGGTGAATCAAAATAATATTTTGCTTTCCATTTGAATAGAATTTCCTCCACTTTGGGAGGAAATTTTTTATTAATTGAGAACAGTGTTATCCAAGATATTCAAATTGAATTTATAATATTTTCAGATAGATACCCCTAAGATGTTTAGATTTATCTTCACTGAGCATGTTAGTGTGCTGACTTGGGATGTGGGTTCTTTGAATTGTATTCAGTCAAGACCCTGTAGATTTATGAAAACATTAAACATTTGTTTGTTGTTTGTGGCCACACTGACTCTGTTCATGACTTATTCTTGGGTCTGCTCTCAGGGATCACTTCTGGTGGGGCTTGGATATCCTATGGGGTGCTAGTATAGCACACTAGTTGGTAGTGTAAATCCAGTGCCCTACCTTCTGTATTATCTCTCTGGTATCAATTCTGGAAAATCTTTTTCACTTTACCTTAATTCTGAAAAGAGAAAAATTGGGGCTCTTACTTAGATTAGAATTTCTATGAGAAATGTTCTCAGAGAAGCATGCCTACAGGAACCACCTAGCCTCTGTTACACAAGTCACTTTCTTGCGTTGTTTAGTTTTCTCTCAAACACATGTAATGGGTTAAATCCATGTAATCTTATTGTGCTCATTGTTAAGTGCATGTAGTCTTATTGTTCTCGTTGGAGTTAGAATTCAAAACTATGTGGATTATATGTGTTGCTGATAATTTCCATACACAATTGTGTGAAAACAAATTTTTTGTATTTGTTTATGTAAACAAATTTTTATGTTGGTTGTAAAATGCAAACATTTAAACAATCACGAGAAGTAAAGAAATATTAAACTTGATAATTGTGATTAAAATAATTAGAGAGTAGCCTCAGATTAGCTATGTCTAATGAATCTGCCTTGCTGACATAAAATGAGGAGTTTGATGTCTTCTTGCTATGTGCAATATCAAACTCATTTTGGGATCCCTGGCAGCCAAAGAAGTGTCTGATCTCTGGAGCACTGTAGGTGATTGTGTATAAGAATTTTAATCAAGAGTGGGTCCTGGAGAGCACTATCACAGTGTGTTCAAACAACCACAATTAAGGTGATCAACCTTTAGCAAACACCACGACTGACAAATTTATTCAAGTCTGTATGAGATGATACAGTGTCGATCATTACAGCTACAGTAACAGCAATAAAGATGAAGGAAGGGGAAAAAAAAGAAAAAATAAAACTAGTCAACCAGCTCACCTGGAATTCTAGGTTAAAAACAAACTTTTCTATTGCATACAAAACCACAAAACCAGGTAACTATAGTCATTTTATGGGTTACAGTGTTGCCTTTGTCATTGACTTTTAGTTTTAGTCCATGTTTGTTTTGCCAGGCAGAAACCCTTAAATTGATATAGTCCCACTTATTTATTTTGTTCTGCCAAGAGCGTCTTATTATTGAAGAGCCTTTGAAGTTCAGGTTTTGAAGCATTTTGTCTATATTGTCCTCAGTCTATCCTAAATATTCTCGTATTTGATCCACTTTGAATTGACTTTCGTGTAAGGCATGAAATATGGATCAGGTTTTAAGTTTTCACATGCAGTTATCCAGCTTTGTGAGCACTATTTGTTGGAAATGCTGTTTTACTCCATTTCATGCTCTCAGCATTTGTCAAATATTAACTGACCACGAATATGGGGCTTTGTCCTCGGATATTCTATTCTGACCCAATGATCAGAGTGTGTCCTTATTGCATTACCATGTTGCTTTGATCACTATACTTAAAGTACAGTTTTAATTTAGGTAATAAGATACCACCCAGTTTTTTTATTTTCCGGTATGGTTTTGGCTACTTGGTTCATTTATGATTCCATACAGGCTGTATTATGAACTGATCTAAGTCCTTGAAGAATTTAAACAACATTCCACTGATGTCCAAAGTTGACAGAGATATTTGTAAGGGAAGAAAATTTAGACCATGTCCTTAATGAACAATGATAGCAATTTATTAGTAAATTAAATCCAACAGCATATCAAAGAAATCATAACTGCCATCAAGTGGTCTTTATCCCAGGAATGCAAGTTGGTTCAATATATGGAAATAAATTTACATATAACTTCAGTTGAGGGAAAGAAAAATCATATGATCATATCAAAAGAGGTAGAGAAAGCATTTAACAAGATCCAATATCCATTTATCATAGGAATCATCAACAAAATAGAAGTGGAAGGAAACTTCCTCGAGGTAGTAAAATCTATCAATAAGCCCACAGCAATTATTCTTAATGGTGAAAAAGTATTATCACTGAGATCAAGTACAAGGCAAGGATATCCATGATCTCCTCTCATATTCAATTTGTATTAGAAGTACTTGAGACAGCAGTCAGGCAAGAAAAGGAAATCAAAGAGGTCAAAATTAGAAATGAAGTCAAAACATCTCTATTTGCAGCCGATATGATATCATGCAAAAAAATACACAAAAGAGTCCACCACCAGCACAACAAAAAAAAAAACCTTTTTAGAAACAAACCAATATAGCAAAGTGACCAGATGCAAAAGTCAGTACATAAAAATCAGCCACATTCTTAATATACAAAGAATGAATCAGAGAAGGAGATCAAATAATATATCCTATTGAAAATAGTGTACAAAAACATCAAACATCCCATTGAAAATAGTGTCCATAAACATCAAATATTTATTCTTTGATTGGAAGAATAAATATTATCAAAATGATCATCTTGGGCCGGAGCGATAGCCCAGCGGGTAGGGGCGTTTGCTTTGCATACAGCCGGCCCAGGCATGCCTGGGTTTGATCCCGGCATCCCATATGGTCCCCCGAGCACCGCCAGGAGTAATTCCCGAGTGCAGAGCCAGGAGAAACCCCTGAGCATTGCCGGGTGTGACCAAAAAAAAAATCATCTTACCTAAATTACTGTATAGAACCAATACAGTTCCTCTCCAAATTCAGACAAAATATTTCAAGTGTTTACTCTTTAGAAAGAGCTTAGGATTTTATTTTCTTTCAAAATCAAATTATTCCATTGTGTAGATCTACAGTAGTTATTTTATCCAATTTTCTGTGCTTGGGCATTCAGGTTGTTTCTAAATTTTGGCTATTGTGAATAGTGCTGCAATGAACATAGAGATACAGAAGGCAATTCTGCTGTGTTTTTGTCCCTCCAGGGTATATTCTTCAAAATGGTATTGCTGGGTCATATAGAAGATCAATTTATTGCTTTTTAAGGAACCACATATTGTTTTCCAAAAAGAGCATATGGCAACCCAGCCAACAATGAATGAGAGTCTTTTTCTCCCTGAATCCATGCCAGCACAGGTTGCTGTTCTTTTTGATATGTGCCATTCTCTGCAGTGTGAGAAGATATCTCCTTGTTTGGATTTGCATCTTCCTGATGGTTAGTTATGTAGAGCAATTTTTCACAATGGAATATTATGCAGCTGTTAGGAAAAGTGAGGTCAAGTAATTTACTTTTAAATGAGTATCATGCTGAGTGAAATGAGTCAGGAGAGGGACAGATGCAGAATGATTGTACTCATTGTGGGATATAAGAAAGAGTATGAGACTATTACCCGTGGACAATAAAAATGAGGACAAGGAGGACTGGTCACAAGTAGGAAGATGGGAGAGAGGGTAAATTAGGATAGAGAAGGGACACTACATCAGTGTCAGTAGAAAATTATCACTCCATACAAGAATTGAGTGCTAAAATAAGGTAAAGGGATATGCATGATAACTTTATAGTACCTGTACTGAAAAACATAATGAGTAAAATGAAAGAGAGTGAGAAAGAGAAAGAGAAAGGGAGAGAGAGGGAAGAGGAGGAGGATGAGGAAGAGGATGAGGGGAGAGAAAAAGGATGAGGAAGAAAGAGGAAGAAAGAAGATGAGGAAGAAGAAGGAAGAAGAATAGGATGGATTGGGATGAGGGACATTGACGGTAGGAAATATACTGAAGAGATGTTGTAAAATTCTATGACGGAAACCCAATCATGGACAGTTTTGTAACTATCTCATGGTGATTTAATAATGATGAAAAGAGGACATGTAAAAAATGGCCAGCATATTAGTAAGAGCCTAAAATAAAACATTATCACTACCTTGCAGAAATAAACAAACTTCAAGACAATTGGGGCTTCTGTTTTCCCCTACTATTGCAGATAAAGGAAAGATTTCCCTTACTGTGTTCAGGTTACTCTTTGAAAATCAGTCATAGGACAAAGTGTTTTTAAGGCTAACTTCCATTGCATCAAGCGTCTGATGCTATGGTGGACTTAGTTTAATGATGCCTAGAAAGCTGTTCATCTTCTTGACAGTAACTTATTTTAGAATTAGAAAGGCTGTCAACCAAGGGTATATATTTTTTCTTTAACCATTAGTTAAAATTTACTTGGGTGACTTGCAAGACAAGGACACTTTTTTTTAAAATTGAATCACTGTCAGAACTCCACCCAGCAGACCAGCCTATCACAGCCCGGCTCATCAAGATCCACCCTGCTGCAGTCTTTTTTTAATCTGACCCAGGTATGCTGATCCAGAGATAGACATGGGGCAGAGCTGCTACTGGCTCTCCCTGTGCCCAGCCGCTCATGAGGTGCCCGGGAGGAATGGCAGGTTCTAGCCCTGGCCCGCCACCCCAGCAAAGCCTCACAAGAAACCAGATGACCCCCCACTCCATGAGGACCTCTATTTTCCACATCCGACTTCCCCCTTGTCAGAACTCCACCCAGCAGACCAGCCTATCACAGCCCGGCTCATCGAGATCCACCCTGCTGCAGTCTTTTTAATCCGCCCAGAGCCTCACAACAAGCCAGACGACCCCCCACTTCATGAGGACCTCTATTTTCCACATCCGGACTTCCCCTCGTCAGAACTCCACCCGCAGACCAGCCTAACACAGCCCAGCTCGCAAGCGCCGCAGCAGTTCATCAATAAATGCTGGATTTTGAGATGACTACAAGAGTATGCTACCCGCACGGCAGAGCCTGGCAAGCTACCCATGTCGTATTTGATATGCCAGATACCAGTAACAATTATAGACCTCATTCCCATGACCTGATGGAATGGTTTGAGGCTCTTTATGTTCCTGGAGCAAGCAGGTGCCGTTGGACTCTACTTGCATGAGACAGGACATATGGAGATTTGCTCGAGCAAATCGAAGATGAACCGGAAGACAGTGATACAGTGATACTGTGAGATACACTGTTTATAATGCTGTTAATGATTGGGTTTTACTCATACAATGTTCCAACACCCATCCCTTTACCAGCTTACATTTCTCACCACCAAAGACCAAAGTCTGTATTCAGTCTTCAACCCCACCTCCTGCTGGCTATGTCAGGCACTTTTCTATCCCTCCCCCTCACTCTCTTCCCCCTGTTGGGCATTATTGTTTAAAACACAGTAAAACAGTAACAATAATGGATCATTCGGAAGGAATGAAGATGTTTCTGGTGCCCACTGGAGCAAATTGGTGAACAACAGGAAGACATGTGACAAGTGGCTGAAATATCATTATGATATCCCTTTACCTACTTGCAGCTCTCAGTTCTTTTCCAGAGAGATCATTTTCAATTATTTTTGTCATAGTGATCCTTTCTCTATCCTAACAAGAACTCTTTTATTTTTCTTTTATACATTGTAATCACACATATTATGAGAAATATATTATTTATGAAAATTCTTAATGTTTAAAAAAATCTTATAAGTGTAATGTGATAATTACCAACATATATTTATTGATTTAAAATTTTATCATTCAAACTTTCAGAATTTGAATTTATAAGTGCAGCAGAAACTTAGAAACAATAACAACATCTTAAATGCATCTAATGTTAAAAGTATGCTAAAGCTTTATATTTTTAAATGGTTGATATTTACAAAATTTCACCGATCTATTTTTGCTATAAAAGATTTGTAGTAAATCGTTCTTGTTTGAGCTCTATATTTGCATTAATATCCACAAAACAAATGTGATTGAGCACCAGAAGAGCCCTTGGTGTTCTTTTATTGATGTTTTAGCTCTGTCTTGAAGGTAGCAATTTAGCATCATGCTATAAATAGAAAAAATGTAGTGGATAACATTGGCTCATCTTGTATTTTTAATACTCCCCTTAGGGTAAAGTATGACATAACCTAATTACAGTGGTGGAACTTTCACTGTAGGGGGAAATGGTTGTTATTTTATTTGACAATCAAGTAATTAGCTTCTCTATGCTACTAATTAAGCTATCCACAGAATAAAAGTTTATTTAAAAGTTAGTGAATATACTCTGCTATAATAAGCGAAGGCAGCACTTTCAGCACAACGAACTTTTCTCAGTTGAATATATTTACATTTTCCTCGCAAATTGTTGTCGGAAGATATCTCTAAGGGCTGAAGCAGAGGCTTTGCATGCAGGGAGACAGGGCTCGATACCCAGCACTGCATGGTTCCCGGAGCACTGCTGGAAAGAGACAACTGAGCAGCACATAAGGAGTAACTCTTAGTTGCCACCAAATGTGGCCCAAAAAAACAAAAGTAAGAAATCCACATTTGGGGGGCTGATGGAGATGACTCAAGAGACAGAGTACATGCTTTGTATGCAGGCTGTCTAGGTTTCCACTTAATCCTCTTAATACCACTTGCTTTTCAAGCAGTGTGGAGTGAATAATACCTGAGAACTGCCTGAGGAAACTTCAAAAAATTTAGTTTAAAAAAAAAAGCTATAATATATTCACAATTAGAACCTAAATCATCCTACAAAGTAAATTTTATAGTTTGATGAGTGTTATAGTAATAAATTCAGTACCATTTATGAGGAAACATTAGTTCTTATTTCTTAAGGATTTTCTTTTTCTTTTTAAAATTTTTCTCCTGGGCCATACTCAGGCACTGCTAAGGGCATAGTACTCCACCCTGTATTCAGTGATTACTCTTGGCCATTCTCTGGGGACTATATGGGCTGCTGGGAGTGAACCCAAGTGAGGTATCACATGGGAAATGCTCTAAGATCTGTTCTATTGCTCTCACCTCAAACATTGCTTTTTTTTTTAATGGGACATACGAACAGGACTCAAGGAGTGCCCAGAGCCAATCCTGTAGAGATAGACTTGAGTTTTAGGGATCAGATTCAGTGTTTCCAGGTGTTTCCAGGTATTCCAGAGAGTATTACCTCTGGATAATACTCCTCAACCTGGAAAGATGCATCTTTGTGTGCGGCCTAAGCTGGTTTAAACCTAGCACTGCATACAGTCCCCTGAGAACTTCCAGGGATAAGCCTTGAGCAGATCTGGGTTTGGCCCTCCAAAACGAATGCAGAGTTTCACACATATGCGGCATGTGCTTTATTGCTGTGTTAGTTTCTTTATCTCAGAACTTTATTCTGCAGAGGCTGGCTTTATCATTGTAAAACAAACCTGCCCCTCAGTGCCTTTATGATTGTCTTTATAACTGTGGGTAACTAAGTAGTGGTTTTAACACTGATTTAGCTGGCTAAAATAGTCAGTACAAATCATACCAGCATGGTGGTGGCAATATTTGGAACACTTTAGTTAACTTTCTTTGATAGTTAGATTGTGCTTGTCTTGATTCTTTGGTGTAAATGTAATTTGAGAGGTTTGTTGCTTGTTTCCAGTAAGTGTTGTGACTTGCTGATGAAAATATAAGTCTCACTGGTTTGTTGGCTGTACTTGAAAAAATGGCATAGAACTGTTACTAGAAAATGTTTCATCCAGAAATTTACAGGATATATTTGTAAACAAAGTAGAGCTACTTTTTCTTCACTAACTTCTTGAAACTCCAAAAAGAAAAAGACCATTATAGTTTTCATAACCAATGAAGATTAAGGTGTATCTAAAACATCCCTTCCCCAGAAAAAAAATAATGGCTTGTTACTTTTTTTAAATATATCAGAAAAATTAAAATTTCCTACTGCAAAAGGAATAATGAAAAGATATTCTTTATGGAATAAAAATTTTGTTTGAGTTTTTAAAGATGTCTACATTTCTTAATGCCTTCAAATCCACCTTAGATTGTTGACAAGAGCATATGGAATCTTTCTGATTATTGGGACTGGAGTTGGTAGTGTAGCTGGTAGGTCACCACTTGCCTTATCCACTGCCAGCCTGGATTTTATTTATGGCACCCGAATTGTCCCACTTGTCGGGAGTCAGCTGGGTTCCGCAACAGTATCAGGACAGAAGTTCTCTTCTACCTCCGAGGCCACGGTGGAATGGTTGAAAACTTTCGAGTCCAGCACAGTCCCAAAAAACGCTTTTAATAGTACAAAAGGTCTACCACTACAATCCAATATAATCAAAGAACTCTAGCTCTGGTCAGAAATTAGACCATACAAGAGAGCCCAAGTCTCCCCAACAAAGAAAGAGGAACTCAACCGAGAGGAGTCCTACCCAAAAAAAAGGGAAGAAAAGGTGGTGAGCACCTCAAGTCACTCCCCCCTTTATATACACCAAAGTAATACTATCTGTTGATAGGGAGTGTCCTGACAACAAAGAACTCTTAAATAGGGTGTAGAATGGTGGTGCCATACCCTATTAAAAGTATAAATAAAGAAGTATGTCAAGGACTACTCCTTCTTCTAGATTATTCTTATGTAAAACACTGGAGGGGGGGCTGGTGTAAAAGTAATACATTTTAATTTCATGGACTTCGTGTAATCTAGATGGTACCTACAAGGTCCAACTCATTTATTATCTACACCAGGGTGATTCTGAGTATCTTGTTCTCTGTATTCTGAAAGGGTCACAGTCGCCTGTGTGAGGGCAAACTAGTATGATCCTTCCTATAATCTTAAAGATAGTGTCAAAGCCAGGGTGGTAGTCTCCTGGTAAATGCTAACTATCCCACATTTGGTGTAGTGGGTATAAAGAGGAGCTGTGCCCAATCTAGATATACATAGACATTTTTGTAGTTGTATAATAAGTCAGAAGTATTCAGAGTCATGGTGACTTCTGTAACTGCCACACCCTCTAGCAATGTTTACATAGAAGAGAGATCTCATTAGAATGAACCTTGACTTAAGAACATGTAAGTATATTAAGCTCTGAGTGGGTAAATAGTAAAGCTCCCAGACAAGCTAAACCAGTCATCCAACACTCCTCATATAAACTGTCTTCATCTGAAGCAAAGGCTTATGTTTACACTTTATTCAAGAATATATGTTTTGTGGGTGATGTTATGGAAATGATGCAGTGAATAAAAGGAAGATGCAAAGGATAGCTATCCTTAGGACAGCTAAGGATAGCTAAGTAGGACCTGAGTGATAGCCCAGCGGTAGGGCATTTGCTTTGCGCGCCAGCCCATGCTGGCTCGGTTTCGCCCTCCGGCATCCCATATGGTCCCCTGAGCACCAGCAGGAGTAATTCCTGGAGTGCAGAGCCAGGAGAAACCCCTGAGCATTTTCCTCCGTGTGACCCAAAAGAAAAAGAGAGCTTGGTAGAGCTCTCCTGTCCTATAATTCCACCCCTGTCAATTACTATCACTTGATCTCATTAGAATATTTCACAGAATTGTTATTAATGACTGAGTCTCAGGACATGCAACCTCTGAGGAGGAAATAAATCCTACTGCTCTCCTCATATTGGTCAGAGATTCTAAACTTAATAGTTAATAATTTCTTCTGTCTTGCCAGTAGCTTAGATGTTTGTTTACTTTGTCTATCTTCGAGCTTTACAACATGAGGCATGTAGTCTAACACTGAGTTGTGCCACCCTTGGCTTTCTAATGTTTCACATCAAGTTCGGGTGAATGGTAAAAATGTCCATTAAGTCTATGAAGAGTTTAGCATTGATGTGTTCATTTGAAAATATAATAATCAAATAGGTGAATATCTGTGGACTGGTGTACGCTAGGCACAAAATTTTGGAAAAGGTGAAGAAAATAAAATATTTGAGGGTGATTTAAATAGCATCTGATAAAACAGCTGACTAGGTTTCAGAATTTGTCCTTTTTATTCCTTCTATTATATAATTACAATTAATGCATGAGATGAGAAGCACTGCAACAGTATCCCACCCATAGGGTAGAGCCTGGTAAGCTACCTGTGTCATATTTGATATGCCAAATACCAGTAGCAATTAAAGACCTCATTCTATGACATAAAATTATTTGAGGCTCTTTATGTTCCTGGAGCCAGCAGGTGCCCTTTGGCCATACTAGCATGTACAGATATGGAGATTTTACTGGTGCCTGCTCAGCAATCGATGAACAACGGGAAGACAAGTGATACAAGTGATATAAGGAAATTAGATATAAATGGAATGCAGTACTTAAGTGTGAGATAGTTGCTACCATACATGCAGAGAGGAATTACTAAGTCCACCATGGGATACAGTGGAGCTGTAGTAATTCACTCTTAGAATAGCCTACAGATATGAGCTCACTTTCCTCTTCATTGAGATGGGTTTAACTGAAAGGTTTGTACTGAATAAACTTTTCTGCTGAATTCTTCAGGTAGTTTCTACTGAATTCTCTACCGAGAGATCCACTTCTTCATCAGGGAAGCTCCACTCAGCAACATTCTATGTCTACCACTTGCTTCCTCTCCCAATCAACAGAGACATATCTCAGTTTCCTATTTTGGGTTATAGGTTACACCTTTAGCTGTGCTTAGAGCTTATTCCCTGGTTCTGTCCTTAGGATGACACCTACAGATACTTAGGGTTCCATATGCTGTTACAGGGATTAAACTAAGGTCAGCTTTTTGCAAAGGAAGTGTTTCAACAACCCTGTGCTATGTCTTACGCCCAAAGCAGAAACAACTTGATATTTCTTGCCTGACTTAGAGTTGCCCAGTCAAATTGGTTGAGGGCTCCGGTTTCCACTATATCAAAGTTCAGTCTCTTAGTCCCAAAGGTGTTTCAGTTAAGCCGAAGAGAATATTCAGATGTCTCTTAAAATATCTTCGTGAAGCCTCTTGCAAATCACTATTTATAGTCACAAGGAATCCATTCTGAAATGGAGCTGAATTAGTAAAAATGCATAGGTAATTTGAGGGTAGTCCACATATGGAACATTTATATTATCTGGTATTGTATTTAGGGGAAAATTGAAGTTTGATGTTATAAGAGAAAATGTGTAGAGTATAAGAGTAGTCCATGCATATAATAAAATATAGATTTTCTCTCTGTGGAGATAGTTAGCATTGAGTTTGTGATCCGACAAAGTCACAGAACCCTTAATAAGGAGTAAGCACAGTTTGTTAAGGCAAAGGTTAGTGCGGCAGTACATTTCCTTAATTGTAATAACTTTGTTGGAGAATTAAGGCATAGTATTCTGTTTGGAGAACCAGACAGCTTTACTCAATAAGCTTCATAGTGAAGGAAACAAAAAATCTAAAAACAATGCAATTTGACTACAGTTCTAAGTATAGCAATTGCCATTTATATATGTATATATGTTTTGCTGGCCTGTTTTATAAAAGACTGTAGATGGTTGATGCCAAAATAGCTTTTTAAGAATTGTAATTTGTGATATTGGAAAGCCATTTATGATGGTGATAAATACAAAATGAAGTAAAAGGATTTATGTTGTACTTATACATAGTGGTCTTCCAAAAAAGCCTAAAACCCAATGCTAAAAATGAGGGAAATAATATAGGAATTATTAAAATAAAATAATTTATATGAAGACATCAAGAATACCCGGACAATTGTACGTGTAACACTGTATTAGTTGTGTGAGTAAATGGCTTCACCAGAACGTAGAGTTGGACAGGCATGCTAACCGCTAAGCGATTATGTCGACTGTGTGAAGTTTGGAAATATAGACACATTTTGTATAATATTTTGTTATATTCCTCATTTTTCAAGCTAGCAGGCTAAACAGACATCTCCAAGTAATTTCTCTTATATTTAATTTTCATCCATAGATACCTCTCTCCTCTCTTAGAAACTTTTATAAGTGTAAAATAAATAGCAAGAAGCAAGTACGTACAGTAAGTAGAAAGTCAAAGGCAGTCTCTGATTCTGCTCTTAAAGTCAAGTGCTCTAGAAGCACTCACACAATGAAATGACGCCCTTGGCCTTCCGGGCGTACATTATTTACAGTGTTTAAGTAACATCAATAAACTCAAGCTCTCTAGTACATGTGCCTTTTTTTTTCCTTGATACTAATAGCTATTTCAATGAATAATTTTTTAGGAAACTGAGTGAAAGATTTTATAAATATTATTTCTATCCTCCTCTCCCAGTAATCCTTCAAGGTTTTTGTATTCATGCTCTTTGATTTCCACCTCAGGTTTTGCATGTTGAATAATTGACTTGAGGTCAGAGCATAAGAGTCTTTCACCTGGGTTACATGCCTACAGCTACTAGTTTAACTCATTCCCTGAAAATTATATTGTCAATCCAAGCTGCAGGACCACTGGAATCAAGGCCCTGAGCTATACGCTTTTAATTTTACTGAATTGCTTTCAGGTTTTCTTAAAAGTCATAAAAAGAGAACATAAAAATTTGCCATTATTATACTATACAAAAAGGTTTCTTGATAAAGATTGATAGAGTACAAAAGTAATTATAATGTTTCATATGGAGTTTCTCTGTATAAGAACTGCCGGGCGGAAGTAGATGTTGAATTTGATATTGGTGAGATCAAATGAAGAGGTTAAGAACAAGAGGATTTTCATATTTTTGTGGCCAGGATAATCTCAATCTCTTGGTGTCAGGCTGGAAAAAATACCATACTACTGTTTTATTTTTGTTCCAGATTTTTAGTGGTCTTTTCTTATTCATATCCGTAAAGTTAATTTGATTTAGTATAATTGATTTAAATTCTGTATGCTAATGTTGCAAAATTACTTCTTTAGTTGTTAATAGAAATGTAACCATACATTTTCTGTTGGGCCATTTTTTTTAACCTGCGTTTCACGAATTGTCTTTCAAATATGTCATTTTTCTTGTTCAGTGTGAATAGTACTACATTTTGAATGTTAATCTCTACTACTGGTGGCTCCTGTGGAGCAGTAGCCATGGTCTTTTTATTTATTTATTTATCATTCATTAGTTATTTATT
>JAJIBD010007341.1:0-36389 GCA_021461705.1 Cryptotis parvus | reverse complement strand
AGAAAGAACATATTCAAGAAGAAACAGTGGCAGTAGGACCAAGAATGATATTTGCTGAGTCTCTTCCTCCACTCAGTTCTCTTTGCTCAGATCTCAGTGGCAACAAGGCTGAGAATCCCAGTTCCTCAAGTTCCATTTCTAATTCCTGATTTTGGGCAAACAACACTATTGCTGGAGGCCTGAAAATATCATACACATAGTTCATAAAACATGGCTATTTTCATAAAAACATCTTCTCCTTATGCGCGAACACACATACCAGAGAGGAGCACGTAGAGGGGGAAGCCCTGGGGGAGGGATGAATGGTCTCTTAGAAAAGAAAAATGCCGTGAAAGCCAAGTTCCTGCCAGTGGCCACCTCCTGAACACTCCTAGGCCACCTTTCAGTGAAGTGCACTGGGTAAATATTTGAGCACTCTGCTCCCCAGAACTTTGATCAATATGCTACTCATTGGCAGCGCTCTCTAGAGTGATGAGGAGCTTCAAGCTTTCCCATCTCCCTAGCACTTTCCCTGGAAAGGGTAAGGATTGAAATATCTATTGAGGACATATTTTAAATGAGGAAGATGATTGTTATTTCTCTTCCTCTCTACAGGAAATCTCTCAGCGGGAAAGAAAGGTTTGTTAATTATGTATTTGTGTTTTCGCTTCAGGGTGACACGCAAAGGGGACACCGCATCAGACTGATCACCCGAGAGCTTCATCGTAGGGAAAAATAGTAAAAATATTTTACTTCAGAGCTATTGATAATGAAGAGGTGTGTGTGTGAGTGAGTGTGTGTGTGTGTGTGTGTGTGTGTGTGTTTTCCCACATGAATGTTCTCCTTGGTCATGACCTCTAAGCTGTCTCTAGATGTCTAGAAATTAGGGACAGAGAGAGTTCAAGTTCTTAGTTGTGAATTCTAAAGGTCTATAATTGGGCAATTTTTTCCCTGCATTCTGGCAATCCTATTTCCTGTGAAGGCACTAAAGTAATAACTTTGGTTGAGTTTAATATTCTCTTTTGGTATAATAAGCTACTCCTATAAATGCATCTTCTTTTGAAACATTTCAGTGACTCAAGTTTGAGACTCTAAGTGGGTTGGCCTTATACTGTCATGAGTTCTTTCAAATGGTTAGTCCTCTACTCATGGAAGAGTCAAAAGGAATTAAAAGACACTCCAGATGAAAACGTAAGTAAGTTCACCCCAGAGTCACTCTTATATGAGTCAAAGGGCTTTGGGTGCCTTGCCTACTCAATGAGTCTTTACTTTATGCCAGGCACTCAGCTAGACCATTCAGAATAGGTTTGACCCTAGGAAACTTTATTATTCTTGGTAGTTTTCACTTAATTTTCTCCCAGGGTCAGAAGTCTATGCACAACAGTAACGCAAAGCATCCACTTTGCTTCTAGCATCCTCATCCTACACTCAAATGTTGCCAAACATTTTCAACTATTGGTGGATAGTTGATATGAAAAAAGATGTAATGGAATCTTTTCGACTTTAAAAGATATGAAAAAAAATGTAATGAAATCAGACAAAGTGCTCTAAATGACCACCTTTAGTTTACAAACTTTTGGGGGCCCATTTTATGAGAAATGTTTTCAACAGATCCCTCACAAACAGCCGAGTATATAGAAGCCTCATGTTGTCATCACTTCTAAGAAATATATTATGTGGTAACTTGTGCTTTTTTCTCAGATTTACTTCTATAAACATTACTTTTTTTTAGCAATCAGAAAACCAATATAAGATATGGGTCAAAAGTGAATTTACAAAAGCGAATTCAAATTAAGACTAATTCTGTTGCAAAGGCTATCTTTTATGAAAACACCTTGGCAAGGATCACAAGAAGAGCCCTTTCCAAATTTTTCATTAGAAGATGAATCTTAACAAATTAAGGAAATAGGAGTTCGTGGCGGGGAACAGTAAGCTGTAATTCTCTGCCCTCCTGGTTCTGGAAAGGACAAAATTTGGCAAACTTGATGTACCAGACAAACAATTAGAGACTGCTTTCCCCTACCCCATACAGTGACTCTCCTCTTGGCTTTGCAGAAGTCATTAGCATCTGGGGTTTGGAATCATACGTGCGCCCATGGCAAAGCAAGGGTGAAACACCTACCTCCAGTCCCCACCCACTGGGACCATGGGGGTGTGAATCATAGCTGTGCTCCATTTCCAAGGCAGTTAATTTAGAAATGTGCAATATGGTGAACAGGCACAGAACCAAACCAAATGTTTGCAGTAATAGAAATTTCCATATGCTGTACAACATGTAAAATATGTTATTTGCCTACACTGGCCTTCAACAGCAGGACCTTTCTCTAGGGCTAAAATGACAACCTCTATCCAGCCGCCAGGACTAACACTGATGTTCCACACTGAACACTGTGTGCCCTCAGGACTTCCAGGCAAGGTGCCTCCCTCAAGAACTACCCATTGCCCAAGAACTCCCCCACGCAGCCCTCTCATAGTAGGGAAGCGTGCAATAGTTGGAGCATAAAGAAATGAAAGAAAATGACACTTTGGTGGAGAGATTTGAAAAGGGAGACATTGGATACCCTTTGCATGGGATCCCATGACTTCACATAATATTAGTTTCCCAGAGTTCTTACTGGCAATAGAATTTAATGTCAATAGATA
Organism: Cryptotis parvus; assembly: GCA_021461705.1. NCBI lineage: Eukaryota > Metazoa > Chordata > Mammalia > Eulipotyphla > Soricidae > Cryptotis > Cryptotis parvus. The sequence continues at coordinate 33,767 of JAJIBD010007341.1, read as the reverse complement.
GCATTAGCAATAATAGAGGATTTTTTCCCTTTTTAGAGCGCTCTACTCAACTTCCTTTTGCACATAAGAAAATTGAAGCTGAGAAATTAAAACTAAATTTCCTGCCATCATAAACCTAACTTCACAAAACAAAGTAACAACAACAATAAACTCACAATGACTTAATGTTATTGGACAGCTAAGAATTAAAAGATTAAGTAAGGGTTCAGACCATCTTCAAAGCTTGGCCATGATGTCTCTGGTTATGGGTAGAGAGAGAAGGAAAGAGAGTGAGACAGAGTAGCAGAGAGAGAGAGAGAGAGAGAGAGAGAGAGAGATGGAAGGATAGGCAGAGATCCAAAGAGAGGGAGAAGGTAAGAAAAGGCCAAGGCAAGGTCAATGGGAGAGAGATAAGATAACAGCAAAATTTATGACTTGAGCTGACACCATTTTCCAAGCAGACTTTTGACCTTCATATTCTGGGAAGTCATCTTCCTAATTCCTCCTTGGTCCTAGGGATAAATGAACCAAAACTCATGCTCCTGGATTCAGTGCTGACATATCTTTCCTATGCATCAACTCTACTTGATTTTGATTTCAGAGACCGTCCTCTTCCATGAATTCTTGCATCTGTGCCCTGGCTGCTTCCTGCCTCTTCTGACTACCTCACTTTGAGAGTAACCTTAAACCCTATTTCTATGCTCTTTGCTCAATGTAAAAATTCTGGACCTTCTGTGATGCTTTTGGACCAGTATTCAATGCATTTGCTCCATATTCAAATGCTAAGACAAGAGTTATTTGAAACATTCAGGTCCTGTCTTACTTTCCATAGCTCTCACTACACATTTCAATAATTGTACTGAAGAGGAAGAATAAGCAACCAGAGGTACACATGTGACAAGCCTTTGTTGCTGTGAATACACTTTTTTTGACCCACAGGAAGAACAAGAAACAACGGACAATGTCTTTTTGCTGATAGCCTGCATGCACTGCTACTCAACAAAGGGTGAACACTGCCCTGAGCTGTGCAAACAAGGACTAGTGTTTCCCATTTTGTAATTCCTAAAAATGGATTCACAGACGAGTGGTTCTTTCTTTTTATTCAACCTGATTTTTGTAGCATGAAGTGTAGGTCTTTTCCTCTGTTATCCTGTAGTAGGCAACGGATTGACATACAATGCTTTAATCCATTCTGGGATGGAAAGCATCTGGGTCTTTCATAATTTTTGAACATTCTAGTGAATACTTTTGTTGTATATCTGTGCATTTTCCCCATGGCTATATAATGGAAAATTAATTGTCATAGAGGATATTTTGTGTCCTACTTTACTCATTAGAGATTTCAAGTAAATTTTGATGGATTAACAGTAAAGAAACAGCCCTAGATGGAAATTTAGTTGTTATAGTAGTTCTCTTTTTTGATTGTTCCCCTTTATTCAGGATTGCAAATGTAAAAAACATTGTGTTTTTTATTTGTATTTCCCAGATGTGAATAGTAAATAATGTTTGGCATGAACCTGCTCTAACTAAGAGTCCTTCCCCAAGTAGTGACTTTTTCAAAAGGAATTTCCGGTATTCTTGATCAAGTGGAACGAATGAAATGTGGGGCTGGATAATCCTTTATCGTGACGGCTTGTCTGTGCATCATAAGAAGTTTAGCAGCACAACCCACAGATGACAATCCAACACGTCTCCAGACTCGGCCAAATATCTGTGGTTGGCAGGGAGGAGCAGGTGAGGCTCTTCCTTGATGGAGAATCATAGCTCTAAATCTATTTGGCACATTCTTGGATATGTGTCTGTCTCTGCAAGATCTTGGCAGTGACACCAGGATGGGAAATGTCTACACCAAACCAGTGGGGCAACAAATCGGGTCACAACCCAGCTGAGCAGGGGGCCAAGGAATAAAGTCCATCATGTTCTTGATATTTCCCCACAGTGAGGAGGCCAAAAGTTCATTCATGATGCTTTTAGAGTTGGCGGTTGCCTTTGCCACCACCGTGCCAACCCAAAATCTCTAAGGTCTTTCTGCATACCATCTAACCACGTTGAATGGAAACATGGTCAGTCAAAATTCTGCTAGCCAGGTGGCATCTGCAGACCAATGAAAAGTCAGAAGCACCAGTCAAATTATATTCCTTTTTTAAAAATAAATTTGCACCATATAAAGAAAGGCAAGATGCTGGAAAATATCTTTCTCTTTCGTCTAACCTAAAGCAAATATAATTGGAAACCAACATATTATTTTTTTACCAATGATACAGATCTTTGTATGTGTGTGCATGTGGGAGTGTATAACAGGAAGAGAAGCACCGAGGTATTAAAGTCCAGATAAACCAGGATGCATGCCTACGTCTGTCAATACATGAAGAACATTGTGTGCCACTGTGTATGGCATCTGAGTCTCTTCAGAGTCCTAGATTTGAATACTGGGTCTGCCACCTAATGCCGGATTATCTCATCTTATTTGAACTACGTTTTTTTCCTTAGTTTTCTCATCTGGAAAAAGAGGGTTACTGAAATTAGCCTCATAAGGCAAGTAACTTTATTTATCAGCTAGAGATCTTTGAGGATTATTGAGCCATTGTCAGACACACAGATTGTTGCTGACAATTGCAGTACTTAACAAAAAGTACTGGAGTATGTCATAAGAAGTTCTCAAGGCTGGGAAGATAATAGGAATTGCTTGTCTTGCAAGCAGCAGAAACTGTGGTGTTCTGTTGGCTGTCCTGGCCAGCAGCCCCCAGCATAAATGAGGAAGACCTAGATCTTGCCAGACTTCAACCCAGTGGAAAAAGGAGAGGGGATGGACTTGGGAGAAACTGCCTTTCCGCTGACTGCTGCTGCTGAGAAAGGAAAGAAAGAAAGGATACCCATGCAGCGGGAGCTCTGGATAGCAGTACTGAATTTACTGGACATAGTTTAAGCCTTTTATACAATATTTGGGCAGAGGGGTACAAGCACACATCACAGGGCAATTGCAAACTCCTGGGCCATTGTAAGAGATAACAATCTTTGGAACAAATGACAATTGCAGATTTAGCATTTGCAAGGTAGCATTTGCAAGATAACAATCATTGATTTACATATTCCTGTGATCAGTGGTCAGAAGACAAGGCACATTCTGCCTCACCTTAACTCAGATAAGCACAGATGTTTTGGGTGTAACCTTATGGGCAGGACCCATTTCTGGGTCCTGCCCTTAGGGTCTTGTGGCAGGAAAATGCTGGACCCTAAGGTCCAGCTCAGAACCTAATGTTCCCCATCACCTATATGATCTCCAGAGCATCAGTAGGAGTCATTTCTGAGCACAGAGGTAAGCCCTGATCACAGCCATAGGTGACCCAAAGCCAGCTCCAAAAACTAAAATTAAATAGAACAAAATAAGTTGTTCCCAAGTGTTATAGAGTAGGTATCATTGTGTTTTCTTACCCCTTTTTGAGTACTGGATCCAGAGAGTTGAAAGCGTTCCTGTTCTGAAATCAAATGTTCAGATTCAAAAAAGGTTATGTCACAGGTAGCATCCTCTGGCTTCTTTCTGAGCGAATGCCTCAGTCCTTAGGGGGCCTACAGCTATCCAAAGAATTTCCAGAACTGTAATATGAAATCCCATGGTTCTTCTCCAAGTACACAATCCCAAATACTTCATTCCTGTTTTGAATTTTAATTGTTTAACTTAAATTTTCGTTGATATAGGATAAAAGCATTGTATTCATTGATTTTTGTTACATAAGCAAAACATATGACAGTTCACAAAAATCAACCTCTAAGAAAACGAGAGTTAGGCTTAAAGACAGACCAAATAAAATGCATTAGACAGTTTCTTCTTCTGTACCCCTAGGACTTGTTGTTGTGGTTGTTGTTATCCTGGGGTAATCAGGCTATGTAAAAATACCATGTCTGCAGGTAGGTTTTTTGCATGTGCTATTTTATGAAAAAAAAAATGGGGGAGAGAGGGAGGGGTGTAGGGAGAGCAGGATTTAAAAATAATGAAGGAAAATAAGATAGGATGGTATTCATCAATATGATTTTATTTCAGGCAGGTTTTGTGAGACTGGTAAACCTTTGATTTTTGAAAGCCCTTTGCAAGACATGATTTTACTTTCACAGAAACTATTTGACTCAAGTCAATCATCTACTGCAGATAACCACAGACAAAAAATCAGTGGGACTTGTTTCTTAATAAAGGTTGACAATACAGCTTTATAAATTAATTAAAGTCAGATTTATACCCCTAAAATCCTGACTCACTCTGCCGACTTCCTAGGGCAATCCAACTCTGTTACCTGTGGAGTTGGCCACACCAAGTGGATTACAACACTAAATCTTAGCTTTCTAAAGGCAAAATTAAGTTTGTGGAGTCTTTTGTGCTGGTCATCTATGAAAAACAAATGATAATTCTCCTCCAAAGAAGCATCTCATCAGGATCAGCAAGAGCTTGGGGTCATGCCTGTACTTCTGAACTATGACTATAACCCTGATATCTTTCTTCTTAGGACCCCATTGTGCTGGTCTCCCATCTGGACTTGATCCATTTGTTTTGTAAGAAACCAGATTGTCCCAGGCTACATAGAAATGAAGCCAAGCACCTTCTACAGGCATTCTGCAAACTCGGGTCCTAAGACAGGTTGCCAAGCCTTACATCAGTCTGTGTGAACTGAAGTCTTCTATCTTCTAATCTTTGGAGGCCATTGTTCATATTCTTCATTAAACTGGGCTGATGATTTGGTAGCTTTTCTCCATGGCTTACCACAGTGTCTGAACTGCTTCCAGCAAAATCATTTGGAAGGCCATGCTCCCTAAGAAGATCCACTTAGGTCATCAGGGAGAAATCATAGGGGAGAAATATGTCGAAGATTTTCCACCTCTTTTTAGTTTAATGTAGTTTAATTTGCTTTTGGGGCCATAAACAACAGTGCTCTGTGCTCAGGGATGACTCCTGGCAGAACTTGGGAGACCTCTGTGGTGTCGGGATCAAACCGGTAGACTATGTGCAAAATAAATGTTCTGCCTTCTTTACTACCACTCTGGTCCCAGCCTCTGAACTTTATAGAGACAGAAAAGGGTGGGAGGGCATTCCCACTGCCCATCTCCTCTTCCTTCTCTCCTCACTCCTCCAGCGTGTGCAATCTAGAACTGGTGACTAAGAAGACCAAAGTACAGTGAAAAGGGCTGTCTAAGGAGGACCTCAGGAGCCAGGATTCCAAGGGCTCTCTTGCCTCCTTTCCTCTGTTTCTTGGGAGAAGTATGTGAGCACTTGCAGATCAGCCAGCAGTGAAACAAGTAAAGGTCCACATGATGGTTCCAGATCTTAGCTATCACCAAGACCAAAGAGAAAGAAAATTCCCAGACCTGACATTGCTGCAAGATCAAGGCAATTTTGGAGAGACAAATGGAAGAAACTTTGCTATGACTTTCTTTATATTTTATTTATTTATTTGATGGGGGTGACACCTGGCATTGCTCAGGGGTTATTCCTGACTGTATACTCAGGAATGACCCCCGGCAGTGCTCAGGGAACCATATGGGAAGCTGAGAATTGAACCTGGGTTGACAGAGTGCCTGAAAAATGTCCTCCCTTCAGTACTATCACTCTGGTCCATGCTTTGACTTTCATAGTCATCATTGCTTATCATTTCTCCTAGGAAACTCCAGTGTATAACTAAGACTGTTCATTCTACCAGTGTATGCACCCATCACAAAGACCATGAATTTTATTATGGAGAGTGAGTAACACCTGGTGATCCCTTTGCTGATGGAAATGTCTGTCAGAAATTCTCACCAGCTAAATATTTTCTGCTGTCAAAATGACTTAGTTTCTTTCTAAGAATGTTTGTCTTCCCTATGAACTATATTTACAGACAGTTACTGCTCAGAAAAAATGCTACACTTTACCAAAGTATACTAAAATGTTTTATTTGTATTATTTTTCCACTCAAGGAAATTGCTAGCCTAGAAATCACACATTGTAAGTCTATTTCGTGAGATGCTGAAATTCCCATCTGTCTTTCTCATGACAATTTGATTGGTAACTAAAAAATAAAAATGGCACTTTCAAGTATGATTTCCTAGATGGAAATAGGAGACTCAATTTGGGAGGAGAGAGGGAATTCAAAGTTTTCCCTGTCAATTACCATTACATTAATTATAAGAATTCAGATAATGGACTGTCATTCTACATTGATGATTCTGGTTCAAATATCTTTATTTATAAGTAGAGATCTCAAAATTAAATTCTATGGCTGTGGTTGGTCCACATTCACTGGGTCTAGTGTCATCGAACTGTATTGAAATTTTCTACTACAGGTCGCACACTGTGGTCTGAGTGTTGACAATAGCAACAAGAACATAATTGCCTGAGTTTCCCTGTAATGTGATTTTTTTCTTCAGTATTGTGCCAAGGCCCATACCCCTGGTTAAGAAATGAGAGGAAGATCATAGATATCAGAAGTTTGATAGTCTGTTCAGAAACTATGCATCTTACATTTCAGCTTGTCCACTATTATTTTCCTTTAAGAATAAATTTTGGGACTTATTTCCGGAAAATGCTCTTTCTGAACTTACCGTTAATTCAAGAAAATATATCCCACATAATTGTAGCCTCAGATCTCTCCTGCTAAGACATTTATTGCACAGACCATCTTATACTGTAGGAGGCAGATCAAAAGTCTTATGAATTGAATGAATGTTTGCAATCCTGCAATTTCTTTGGCAACAACTTAACCCCAATATGTATGTGTTGGGAAATAGGACATACAAGGTTAGTACTATCTTGAACAAAATGTGAGTTCCTGATCCAAAATTAGACAAGTGCCAAGTTTTATGTATTAATTTTTTTAATTTTAATTTTATTTAAATCACCATGAGATACATAATAACAAAATTATTCATGATCAAGTCTCAGTCATATAAATTTCCAACACCCATTCCTTCACCAGCGCATATTTCCCACCACCAATGTCCCCAGTCTCTCTCTCTCTCTCTCTCTCTCTCTCTCTCTCTCTCTCTCTCTCTCTCTCTCTCTCTCTCTCTCCTCTCATTTTCCTTTTGAGCATCATGGTTTGAAATACTATTGCTGAAGGGTATCATGTATATCACTTTACCTCCTTACAATGCCCAGAATGATCATTTCCAACTATCATTGCCATAATGGTCCCTTCTCTGTCCTTACTGCACTTCTCCCCCTTGTTGGCAAGCTTCCTGTCATGTTCCAGTCCTCCTGGCCTCCATTTATATTGTCCTTGGATATTATTCACATGCTATATTATTGTTTGATTTTTATATCCAGCAAATGAGTGTGGTCATTGTGTGTGTCCCTCTCCTTCTGACTCATTTCACTCTGCAATACACCCTCCATGTACATCCATGTATAAGCAAATGTCATGATTTCATATTTCCTAACAGCTATGTAGTGTTCCATTGTGTAGATGTACCGTAGTTTCTTTATCCACTCATCTGTTCTTGGGCACTGGATTTGTTTTCAGATTCTGTCTATTGTAAATTGAAATATAAACTCATAGAGGATAGTGCATTGATTGCAAGTTTATAGTGAAACATTTTCACAAAATAAACACAGTAAGTAGTGAAGAACTATATATGATATATATTGGTTTTAGATCCACACCTGCTAGTCCTCAGGGCTTACATCAGACTCTGTGGTCAAGGATTATTTCTGATGGTGTTCAGAGATCACTTCTGGCAGTGCTCAGGGTATCACATGTTATGCTGGGAATCGAGCCCAAGTTGGCCTCATGTCAGACAAACACCCTACTATTGTACTATCTATCCAGCTCTGATGAGCTATGTTGTCTACCAGACCTCTACAGTCTGTTTTCTACTCTACTCCTTTAACAGGACAAGCTTCCCCACTTCTATATATTTATCTTTCAAGTTTTCTGAATTCACATTCATGAAAAAATTGTTTCTCTTCCTGTGTCTGGTTACTTTTATGCCCCCATTATATTTGCGGATCCACCTATTTTATGAATCAGCATTTTATTAACACTTACATAATATTCTGCCAGAGAAACACATAGGCGTTTACTAATCCATTCACTATTGATGGACGTTTAGATTGTTTCCAATTTGGGACCATTACGAATAGTGGTGCTATCAACATTCTTTTGTGTGGCTTTACTATACATATGTAAGCATTTTTACTGGGTCCATATCAATATTGTCATTGAGTCATATGGTATACATATGTTTCATCTTAGTAGACACTGACAGTTTTCCAAAGTGATTTAGTAGTTTGGACTCCCATCTAGGTAAGAGTTTAACATTGTTCAACATCTTCATAAATCCTTGATAGTCTAAACTTTAACCATTCTTGTAGGTTTGGGAGCATTCACATAGGTTTAATTGGATTTTTTTCTGAAAATTGAAACCAAATATTTTTTTCATGTTCTAAGGACTTCTTGGATACCCTTTTGTTGAATTACCTTTCCAAATCTCTTGTTTTTATTTGCACTTTGTAAGCTTTCAGTTAACTTTTAGACATTATTTCTTTCATTGAATCACTGCGAGATAGTTACACGTAGTTGTTCGTGATTAGGTTTCAGTCATACAATGCTCCAAAGCCCGTCCAGTTTACATTTCCCACCTTTTAGAATTTTTTATGTTCCTGCCTATTAGAAATTTCACAAAGTTTATAAATTCTAATAGATTATATAAACTGATATTTAAGTTTTGCTTCATAAAGACTTTCCCCCACATTAAGAAGTAAATGAAAATATCTTTGTGAGGCTGGAGAGATAGTATAGAGTATATGGTGCATACCTTGCAGATGACTGACCTTAGTTTGATCCCTGGCACTGCAAACAGTCGACTGAGCCCTACCAGGAGTGATCCTTGAACACAGAACCAGGAGTAATCCCTGAGTACTGCCAGATGTGGACCAAAAACAAAAAGAGGAGAAAAGAAAGAAGTACTTCTTGCTTGGTGGTAAGAGTATTTGCCTGCAAGAGTGAGTTGGTTTAATATTTAAGAAACAAGAGAAAAAAAATGGAAGGTAGGAAGGAGGGTAGGAAAATCTTTTTAAAGATGCCCGGTTTCACTTCTGTTCTCTGGAACAGTGAAAAAAGGCAAAAATTGCGTTCAGGTCAACAGTAGTTTTATTAATGTAACCCCTAAGGGCATATCAACACAAGGTAGGGAAAGTAAATAATTTAAGCCAAAACATACTTTGAAATAAATACTGGGATTTAAGGGTGAATCATTGATCAAATTTACTAGATAGTAGTTTAATCTCTGTTCTTCTCCATCTTTTATATTATATTGCATTGGACAACCAATGGAATCAACATTGAATTCAATTTTAATCTTCTGCATCTATGTTTATACTCAATTTGTTTAGGTATCACACCAAAATATCCCGCACAAAGTAAAAGGAACAAGAAAGGAAATAATGGGTTGTTTATTTATTTATCTACTTATTTATTTTATGTTTTTGTGGGTCACACTCAGTGATGCTCAGGAGATACTCCTGGCTCTGCACTCAGGAATTACTCCTGGAGGTGCTCAAGGGACCATATGGGATGCCGGGATCGTACCCGGGTTGGCTGTGTGCAAGGCAAATGCCTTACCTGCTGTGCTATCACTCCGGCCCCATGTTGTTTGATATTATAAAAATTATTAATACTTATCATCAATGGTCAAATATTAACAATCACAAACTTTATCTTTTCTCAAACAAATGAATGTTATAATTTAGTTAACCTAATAAAAATACAAGTAAGTAAATAAACAAGGATCAGATTATTTGTATGTTATAGCATATATAATCACTTAATCACTTGACATCCCATTATTCGTCGATTTACTCACCAGTAACATTTCCATTTGTCCCTATCACATGCCTGTGTAGCCCAAATGGTATCTGCTTGTTCCAGGAATACAAAGAGCCTCAAACCATTCATTTAGGATCTTGATGAAAAAAATCTGACCATCTTGTAGGTAGGCGGCCATGTGATCTTTTGATGTCCTGTGGGGTCCAGTCAGTAACAGCTCTAGTTCAGTGGTCATCTCACATTACATGTCCAGCCCATCTGATTTTTGACACCTTGGCAAAGAACCTCCGGCTCCAGGCACATCTCTTCGACTCCACCATTCTCCCTTCATTAACATGCGCTTCAGAGACCTGGGCCTTAAAAAGCAGTATGAGAATTCTATTGGGGTCTCCCAAAGAGGAATTGAAAGAGTTTTGCTTGGAATATCACGCTTCACTCAAGTGAGAGAAAGAATCTGGAGTTCGAACTTAGTTGACCATGGAGAATAAGGGATACTGTCTTGTTTGTCAAGGCATCAAATTAGCATATATCATATGTATTATTTAATATAAAAGTATTTTTATATAATAGAAAGTCAATGAATAACTTAGCATCAATACATACATTTGAAATACCTGCTAAACAAAGAAAGTCCAAAAAACCAAAAACATTTTCAATACAACTTTTTTTTGGGAAATTGATATATTAACTTGGAAGAACTGTAGTTTGATATCTGATCTATGATATATAAGAAAATTAATTACAAAGTAATTAAAAAGTCAACCATTAATAATAATGAAAATCACTAGGGAACTATTAAAGACCAAACCAAGTCTCTGATGGTAAAGTATTTTGCTAAATCAAACACAGTGGAAGAAATTACAAAAGGGAAATATGAAACTCAATATTTAAGCATGATTAATGTTAATATTATCAAACTGTTGTAAATGTAAGGCAAATGTTAGTCAGGAATAAAATCTGTATTGCATTTAGAATTTATATAAGTCAAAGAGTAAACTATTTATATACCAGTCGATATTTAGAAAAGTGCAGAAATATACTTCATTCGGGTGACCATGTTTTTCTTATAAAATGTGCATGTATTATTTTAAATGAGAACATCTAATAGCATCAGGAGTACGGTTTAACTGAAATCATTTTAGTTTCTTTGCTTTTTAAAATACTAGATCATGACTGCCTCTTACCATATCTTTTCTAACCAGTGGGAAAATTGATGCTCCATTTGACAAAGCCTTGTTCCTTCCATTTATAGTGGAATAAATGCACAGATAATAAGGAAAAAATAAATATTTGATTGCGAGAATGTGTTATGGAGAAAAATTTTATCAAATAAAAGTTCAAAGAGTAATTGTCTTGTGGACTGGGGCCACATCCATGGGAGAAGGAAAGGATGAGCAAGGAGAGGAATTCTGACATCTAGTCAAAGAGAAGGAAGTATTCCAAGAGTGGGGAAACCGGGAACATTGGTGGTGGGAAATGTACACTGGTGAATGGATGGTTATTGAGACATTGTGTGATTGAACCCAATGGTGAACAACTTTGTCACTGTGTATTTCATGGTGATTCATTTTTTTTAAACTAAAGACTATTTCCTTGAGGCCTGGTAAATGTAGAAGTGGAAAGCACCATGTTCTTTGTATTTGGGGAATTTCAGTCAGTTGATGGAAAGGACGTTGACACAAAGCAAGAATAACTCCCGCACCCCCACAGGGTGTGTGTGTGTGTGTGTGTGATCCTTGGGTCTCCACAAACCCAATCAGCCCCAGGGAAGAGCGGAACTTCCATCAACGGGAACCAAGGCAAACTGCCTTGGTTTCACCCTGGACCCCTTGGGCCCTGCGCTTCCGGGAATGTCTGCAATCTCCCCCACAGGTATGTGTAATCCTTGAGTCTCTGGCGGACCCAATCAGCCCCAGGGAACAGACCAGAAACCTACACCCACATTCCAAAACTCAAAACCACACGGGTGCACTAGCGTCCCGGCGATCCTCTTAATACCTATCTTGCATGAGGTACCAGTGAACCTTGGTTCCTACATCCTTGCCACCCACCCAAACTCTGAAAACAGACCAGACACCTACTAACTGTACTATCTAGTCACCCAAGAACTCACATTTGCAACCTACAATAGTCATAATGGTAAAGCAACGCGAAATTCCATCAAGCTCTGTGAGTGAAGTCACTAGTCCATATGAGCCAAGCAATACCAATGAGTTGTATAACCTCTCTGATCAGGAATTTCGGAAAGAATTGTTAAAGATGCATAAGGAACTCAAAAAAGCAATGGAATGCAAAATCAATAAAATACAAGAGGACATGAGAGAAGAAGTGAGGAAAATGCAAATGGAAATGACAGATATTAAAAATGAGGTAAATAAAATGAAAAACACAGTGGAAGGCCATCATAGCAGAATAATAGCTACTGAAGAAAGAATTAGTGATCTCGAAGACGAAGTTCCAAGGATTCTCTACACAACACCAGAAGATAGAAAAAAAGACTCACAATTACCGAACAGACAACAAGAGATAATCGGGATGAAGCCAGAAGAAACAACATACGGATCATTGGGGTCCCAGAAGGGCAAGAAGAAAACCCCTGATGAAAAGAAACTGCCAAAGCCATAATTGCTGAGAAGTTCCTGGAACTAAAGAATGCTTGCCTCAAGATCCAGGAGGCCCGTAGGATACCAGCTAAAAGAAACCCCAACAAGAATACTCCAAGACACATCTTAATTAAAATGACAAAAACTATAGATAGAGATAGAATACTGAAAGCAGCAAGATCAAAGAAGGAAATCACATACAAAGGAACATCTCTAAGATTTACAGCAGACTTCTCTTATGAAACACTCTGAGCCCGAAAACAATGGTGGGATATTGTGAAAAGGCTCAACGAACTGCAGGCCTCACCAAGAATTCTTTACCCAGCCAGACTCACATTCAGATATGAAAGAAAGATACACAACTTCATGGATAAACAACAACTCAGGAACTTCATGGACTCAAAACCAACTTTAAAAGAAGGACTGAAGGGTCTACTGTAATAGAACCAAACCAAAAAGCACAACAAGCACAGACAGAAAGATGGCACAAAATCCGATAACAATAATCTCTCTCAATGTCAATGGTCTAAATGCACCAATTAAGAGACATAGAGTGACAAAATGGATAAAAAAATTGAACCCAACATTCTGCTGTCTACAAGAAACACATCTGAATAATCAGAACAAACAGAGACTCAGAGTCAAAGGTTGGAAGACCACTCTCCATGCAAACAACTCCTCCAAAAAGGCTGGTGTGGCCATATTAGTATCAGATAATATAGACTTCAGGCTGAAAAAGGTTAGAAGGAACAACGAAGGCCATTTCTTATTAATTAAGGGGTATGTACACCAGGAAGAAATTACACTACTAAACATATATGCACCCAACAAGGGGCCAGCAAAATACATAAAACAACTGCTAAGAGACCTCAAAGAAGACATTAACAGTAGCACAATAATAGTTGGAGACTTCAACACTACTCTATCAACGATGGATAGATAGATCAACAAGACTGAAACTCACCAAGGAAATATGGGCCCTAAAGGAAGAAATGGAAGAAAGAGAGCTAGTGGATATATACAGGGCTTTTCATGCCAAAAAAAGCTGAATACACATTTTTCTCTAGTGCACATGGAACATTCTCCAAGATAGACCACATGCTGAGCCACAAAGCATACCTCAATAAAATATAAAAGATAGAAAATGTGTCAGCTATCCTTTCAGACCATGATGCACTGAAAATGGAAGTTAACCGTACACAGAAACAGGGAGTCAAATCAAACACCTGGAAATTGAACAGCTCACTCCTGAACAACAAATTGGTCATAAAAGAAATCAAACAGGAAATTCAAAGATTTCTGGAAACAAGTGAAAATGAAGACACCAACTAAAAGAACTTGTGGGACACGGCAAAAGCCGTGTTAAGAGGGAAGTTTATAGCTCTGCAAGCATTCATCAGGAAACAAGAAAGGGCCCACATAAATAACCTGACTACACAGCTGAAGACATTAGAAAAAGACCAACAAAAGGAGTCCAACCCAGGCAGAAAAAAAAGGAAATAATAAAACTTAGAGAGGAAATCAATGAGTTGGAAACCAAAAAAAAACAATCCAAAAGATTAATGAAACCAAGAGCTGGTTCTTTGAAAAGATAAACAAGATTGACAAACCATTGGCAAGACTTGTAAGGACAGGGAAAGAGAGAACCCAAATAAACAGAATCAGAAATAAAAATGGTGACATCACAACAGAAACCACAGAAATCCAAAAGATCATCAGAGATTACTTTGAGAGCCTGTATGCCTTGAAACATGAGAATCTAGAAGAAATGAATAAATTCCTGAAGTCCTATAACCTCCCATGGCTGAAACAAGAAGACCTCCAATACCTGAATAAGCCTATCACCATTGAGGAAATTGAAACAGTAATTAAAAGTCTGCCCAAACACAAAAGCCCAGGTCCAGAGGGATTCACTAGTGAACTCTACCAAACTTTTAAGGAGGACCTACTGCCAGTCCTTTTCAAGCTCTTCCAGGAAATAGAAGAAACAGAAGCACTCCCAAACAGCTTCTACGAGGCACATATCACCCTGATACCCAAAGAAGGGGAGAAAACACAAAGAAAGAAAACTATAGACCAATATTCGTGATGAACTTGGATGCTAAGATCTTTAACAAAATACTAGCAAACAGAATCCAAAGACTCATCAAGAAGATCTTACATCATGACCAAGTAGGATTCATCCCGGCAATGCGCGGATGGTTCAACATTCGCAAGTCAATCAACATAATACATCATATCAATAAAAAGAAAAAATAAAAACCATATATCCTATCAATAGACACAGAGAAAGCATTTGACAAGATCCAGCACCCATTCATGATTAAAACGCTCCAGAAAACGGGAATCGAAGGGACTTTCCTCAAGATAGTTACAGCCATCTACCAAAAGCCACAGCGAGCATCATTCTAAGTGGGGAAAAATTGAAAGCCTTCCCCCTGAGATCAGGGACAAGACAAGGTTGCCCACTCTCACCTCTTTTATTCAATATAATACTGGAAGTACTTGCCATAGCAATCAGAGAAGTAAAGGACATCAAGGGCATCCAGAGAGGCAAGGAAGAAGTCAAGCTATCATTATTTGCAGAAGACATGATATTATACCTAGAGAACCCTAAACTCTCTACCAAAAACCTCCTAGAAACAATAGGCGCATATAGTAGAGTGGCAGGATAAAAAAAATCAACACCCAAAACTTCGGTGGCTTTCCTATATACAAATAACGAAAGAGAAGAAAGGGATATTAAGGGAAACTATTCCATTCACAATTGTGCCACAGAAAATCAAATACCTAGGAATCAACTTACCCAAGTGTGTAAAGGACCTGTACAAAAAAAAACTAGAAGACACTGCTCC
Organism: Cryptotis parvus; assembly: GCA_021461705.1. Classification (NCBI taxonomy): domain Eukaryota; kingdom Metazoa; phylum Chordata; class Mammalia; order Eulipotyphla; family Soricidae; genus Cryptotis; species Cryptotis parvus. The sequence continues at coordinate 18,542 of JAJIBD010007341.1, read as the reverse complement.
AAGAGATAAAAGAGGACACAAGGAAATGGAAAGATATTCCCTGTTCATGTATAGGGAGAATCAACATTGTCAAAATGGTAATACTCCCTAGAGCTCTGTACATATAATGCAGTCCCTATAAGGATAACCATGACATTCTTCAAAGAAATTGACCAAACGCTCCTGAAATTTGTATGCAACAATAAACCCCCAAGGATAGCTAAAGCAATCTTTGGGAAAAAGAAGATGGGAGGCATCACCTTTCTCAATTTCAAACTGTACTAAAAGGCAGTAGTAACTAAAACAGCATGGTATCACTGTATCACTGTCTTCCCATTCATCATCGATTTGCTCGGCGGGGCACCAGTAACATCTCCATATGACCTGTCTCATGCAAGTAGAGCCCAAGGACACCTGCTTGCTCCAGGAACATAAAGAGCCTCAAACCATTCCATCAGGTCATGGGAATGAGGTCTATAATTTTTACTGGTATCGGCATATCAAATATGACACGGGTAGCTTGCCAGGCTCTGCCGTGTGGGTAGCATACTCTTGTAGTCATCTCAAAATCTAGCATTTATTGATGAACCATGCTGCCACAAGCGGCAGAGTGAGCCGGGCTGTGATAGGCTGGTCTGCTGGGTGGAGTTCTGTCGAGGGGGAAGTCCGGATGTGGGAAATGGAGGTCCTCATGGAGTGTGGGGGGGTCGTCCTGACTTATTGTGAGGCTCTGCTGGGATGGCGGGCCAGAGCTAGATCCTGCCATCCCTCCTGGGAGCTGCATGAGTGGCTGGGCACAGTGAGAGCCAGTAGCAGCTCTGCCCCATATCTGTCTCTGTTTCAGCATACCTGGGCCTGATTAAAAAAAGACTGCAGCTGGGTGGATCTCGTTGAGCCGGGCTGTGATAGGCTGGTCTGCTGGGTGGAGTTCTGAAGAGGGGGAAGTCCGGATGTGGGAAATGGAGGTACTCATGGAGTAAGGGGGTCGTCCTGACTTGTTGTGAGGCTCTGCTGGGATGGCGGGCCAGGGATAGAACCTGCCATCCCTCCTGGGTGCTGCATGAGCGGCTGGGCACAGTGAGAGCCAGTAGCAGCTCTGCCCCATGTCTGTCTCATATGAAACATATGAAAAACATATGAAAAACAGCATGGTGCTGGAATAAAAGCAGACCTGTGGACCTATGGAATAGAATTGAGTATCCTGACACCCAACCTCAAACACATGATCATTTAATCTTTGATAAAGGTGCAACGAGTCTAAAATGGAGTAAGGAAGGCCTCTTCAACAAGTGGTGTTGGGAAAACTGGGCAGTGACATGTAAAAAAATGAATTTGGACCTGTGTCTAACACCATGCACAAAAAATCAGATCAAAATGGATTAAAGATCTCGATATCAGACTTGAATCCATAAAGTAAGTACATTGAAGAAAATATAGGAAAAACCCTCCACGACATTGAAGCTAAAGGAATCTTCAAAGGTGAAACATCACTAACAAAGCAACTAGAAGAAAAGATAAACATATGGGACTACATGAAACTAAAAAGCTTCTTGCACCTCAAAAGAAACAGTGACTAAGATACAAAGGCAGTCCACAGAATGGGAAAGAATATTCATGCAATACCCATCTGATAAGGGGTTAATATCCAGGATATATCAGCCACTGGTAGAACTTTACAAGAAGAAAACAAACAACCCCATCAAAAAATGGGGAGAAGAAATGAACAGAAACTTCAGCAAGGAAGAAATTCGAATGGCCAAAAAAACATGAAAAAATGCTCATCATCACTAATCATCAGGGAGATGCAAATCAAAACAACAATGAGATATCACTTTACACCATAGAGACTGGCACATATTCAAAGAGCAAGAACAACAAGTGCTGGCATGGATGTGGGGAAAAGGGGACACTCATCCATTGTTGGTGGGAATGCCAGCTGGTACAGCCTTTCTGGAAAACAATATGGACATTCCTCCAAAGACTAGAAATTGAACTCCCATTTGACCCAGCCATACCACTCCTGGGAATCTACTCTGGGAAACCAAAAATACGCAGCGGAAACACCATCCCTACTTTTATGTTCATAGCATTATTCACAATAGCCAGAATCTGGAAGCAACCAGAGTGCCCGAAAATCGATGACTGGATAAAGAAGTTTTGGTACATCTACACAATGGAATACTATGCAGCTGTTAGGAAAAATAAAGTTATAAAATTTGCCTATAAATGGATGGACATGGAGAAGATTATGTTGAGTGAAATTAGCCAGAAGGAGAGAGACAGATACAGAATGACCACATTTATTTGCATAACATAAATATATATGTTCATATTATGATACCAATATCCAAGGTCAAGTGAAATATATATCAGGAGGTCTTGTCAAAGGTGGAAATTGTCACAAACGTGTGGGAGTCAGAGGCTAGGTAAGACAGAAAATGGAACAGTGTGCTAACAATTGTCGAGGGTACTAATGCCAACCTAGAACTGAGCATTAAATAGAGGCAAAAAGATACACATGACAACCCTTTAATGTATGTTCTGTAATCCATAGTCTGGAGGGGAAGGAAAAGAGAAAGAGAGAGAAAGGGAAAGAAATAAAGAACCTGCCATGGAGGAGGGCTGGGGGAGGGGGGAGGGAACCAGGGACGTTGGTGGTGGGAGATGGGCACTGGTGGCGGGATGGGTGCTGGAACACTGTATGACCAAAACCCAAATGTGAACTTTTTAATTGTATATCTTTGTAATTGTAAAAATAAAAATTAAAAAATAAAAAGAATAACTCCCGCAGGGGGAAGTTCATCTGAACCCTGAATGCAGAACATGTGACAAACTGGGCAGAGCTATTGAAAAATCATAAAATATATTTAATAAAGTCATCCCACTTATGAAAATTTATTATAATGATTATTTCAAACGTTCCCAGTCTTTCAACATTTCCTCTTGAGGTTTTCCAAATTCATTTCTGCCAGGGGCCTGGGGGTCATATACCTGAGAGTACACTGGGACCGCTCCTGCCTATTGGCTTCTCCAGAGGTGAGAAGGGCCACGTGATGTTGGGGAAAATAACAGCGTTGCCCAAATGCCAGTTAAGAATTTGAATCACTGTGCTATCTGTCTCCCTTGAGCCCTTCTTTCCAATATTTCTTGCCCTACCCACTACCCCTATAAACTCTTCCTGGATGATGAACCACTTTGTTTCAACAACCAAAAGACATTTAGTAAAAATGTTTAAGCTGGGCATTGTAACCCATGGTCTCTGTGAGATCTCCTTGGGCTCTTTCCTCCCTTCCTCTACATGAAAGGTGCTACTGTGTTGACAATGCTCTTCTGCTCTTCCAAGCTGGTATGCGTCTTCCTTCTCTGGAATCCTGTGAAGTCACCCCTCCTGAACACTCATCTTCCATTTCTTCTCTACCAACTCCTTCTCTTTTTTGGCTCACTCAAAAATCATTCATCATTGAATAATTAAAGCCAAGTCTTCATCTCTTTTCCTGAAAATTTACTATTTACTATTACTAACTGTTTACTATTACTAACTGTTCTTTCATTCATTCTTACTGTTCTGCCATCTTGCTTTTATTCTTAATTGCATGGGAAATTGTTCAGGAATCAAATACCAATCTTCTGGTTACTACACATTGGTACATATATCACTTAATGAAGTAAATATGTTTCTGAAGGATTCTTATTCATAGGAAACATATGAAGCCACCAAGGAAATAGAAAATGTGCATCCCAGACCAGAGAGGTCATACAGAAACTAAGATACCTTCCTTGAATGCAATTGGCACAGGTGCCAATGTAAAATCCTCAGCACTATGTATGGGTCCAGGCTACACCAGGAGTCATCTCAGAGCATAAAGCTAGGAGTAATCCCTGAGCCAGGAAAGATCCCTGAACATAGAGGCAGGAGTGAGGCCTGAACATTTTGAGGCATGGCCTCAAAATCAAAAACAACAAAATGTGAGTCCCAAAACATTTATCAAAATGTTTATCCCCTCTGCAACGAAACTTTAACTTACTAATTTTGTAATATTTTTGGTAGAGGCCCTATAAGTAATTTTAAAATTATGTTCATAGTATCTTAGTTTGGATTATTTCCATATATAAGTCTGGCCCAAAAAAAAAGCACGGAATATCCTCATAATGGGCCAACCAGAAAATAGCCGATGCTTTGAACAGGATGCTTCTGTGTGTAGGAAAACAGGAAGGCCAGTACCAGAGTTGGAAATCTCTGAGACAAAACTCAGCCCTAGACACCGAACTAAAGAAAAAAGAGTTCAGGAAAACTGAGCATAGAGAGTACATACAAAAAATAAATAAGAATGAGCAGAAGACACACACTTTTTCCCCATATAATTTAATCTCGTAATCTCAGGAAAGGGGGCTCTGTACGTGCCTGATGCTTTCTTAGGGGAAAACTGGCCTTTGTTCTTGTCCAATTAATGCTTCTGTCCTCTTGATTTGGATATTGGTAATAGCTGCTTTATGAAATTGAAAACCAAATACAGAAAGAAAAAGCCAAATTACTCAGGCAGGCATTGCCACCTTCTATTCCTGTGATGATGTATACGCTAACAAACAGGGCTTGCCGAGTGCAGGATAAAGTACATACTGTAAAATTATACAGACTTGCAAAAAATTCTGATTTGAATTCAGGGTATTAATAACAGAAGGAATGTTCTTTTGGGGAGTAATCTAAGTGTTATATTTACCTTTGGTTTGCGAATATTTGCAGTGAGGAATTTCAAATGCAAATATTTTAAAAGCATAGCGTGTTGGTAGAGAGACACTGTGGGGTACTTCTGTTTTCCTTAAAAAAGGTTTTTCTTGACTTTTTATTGGAATCCTAATGAGACCATAATTACGACAGCAACCAAAGAAAAAATGCAGCAGTTCAAAAGCTCCGTGTTACTGTGTATATAATTCCTTCACTAAATAAAATGCTTAAAAGTTTCTGTTAAGGGGCAAGAATATGACAGTTTAGCATAGTAAATATTGAAAACTTTAGTATAGACTTTTTAAGAGGAGATTTTGAAATTTGGTGGTCACATTTCTTCTTCTATTTTCTTTTTAACTGGACCATAAATACAATGCCGGTAAAAGATCTATCTTTGCTTTATTCCTTCTTCAAATGCTGACCATCCCTATACATGTTAAATTGTGTGATTATGAATCTAAACAACTCCAAAGACAAAGGGTTCCATTAAATATATATATATACATACTATATATGTATATATATAATATATATATATATAATGCTCTTTGGTTTACACCAGCAATGCTCAGGGGTTACTCCTGGTTCTGGATTCAGGAATTACTCCTGGCGGTGCTCAAGAGACCATATGGGATGCCGGGATTGAACCTGGGTCGACCGGTGTACAGGGCAAACAATCTCCCCCACTGTGCTACCACTCGGCCACCCAATTATATTCTTAGTTTTATCTTTCTTTGGAAGTCTGGACTTTGTAAATGTGAGTGGTTATATCTTGTAAATTATAATTTGTGCCTACTTTTACTTTGTGGGTCAAAACAGATATTTGTATTATTGTGACATTTGACTAAAGTATACATGATTTCTCTTTAATAGATAACCCTGGTAGGTTGGATAATTTTTTTGTCTTTTTGGGTCACACCGGCAATGCTCAGAGGTTACTCCCTGGCTCTGCTCTCAAGAATTACTCCTGGCGGTGCTCAGGGGACCATATGGGATGCCAAGGATCAAACTCGGGTCTTCTGTATGCAAGGCTATTATTGCTGATTATTGCTCTGGCCCCTAATTCCTAATCAAATTGCTACACAAATAGAACACAAATTCTTCTGGGTATGTCCTAGACCTTGGATCAAGCATGTAATTGCCTTTTATAGAATAAAAGGCAATTTATTCTATACTTTTTATAAAATAAGTGTATTCAATGTCAAACAAAAAATTTGCTCAAATTCATTATTCACAAATGGAACTTGTAATTTGATCATTGAATTTTTCTTTTCGAACTTCTGATTCTGATAATCTAATTCAAACTCACTGTTTTTTTCTTTCTCTGCTTAAGGAAATGAAACCTTATTTGTTTCAGAAGAAAAAAAATATTAGAATTCTTGAAGTGTGGCTAAGGAAATGGGGTATGATATTGAGTATTTGTAACATAAGGCAGAGTAGAAGCTCATTATGGCATTGTCATATTTCCCCATTTTCGAATCAGTAGGAAGAAAATTCAACACTCTCCCCTGATTTCTGTGTATTTAGAGCTTTCTGTTCTTTACCTCAGGGGTATACCAAATTGAGCTATCAAAGAGGTCAAATTATATAGGTCAGTTTATATTATAGTTCAATGAAATATTCCTGAGGTTGAGTGAGTTCACTTGGCCTCTACCTGGGGATCTTGGTTGTGGTGCGACTTGTCTCAAACACTGCAGTTTAGGCGGCAACAAAAAGGCATTGAAAGCATTATTGATCACTTGAATCCCGTTATTCATCCATTTGCTCGAGCGGCGCCAGTAACATTTCCATTGGACCCTATCACGTGCCAATGTAGCCCAATGGCATCTGGTTGATTCAGGAAAGCATTATTACATGATATAATTTCAATGTTTCACTATTTAAATAATTATACAATATACACAAAAACAAACAACATAAAAAGATGGAAACAAACCGAGGCTAAATTTCTATTTGTTTTAGTATTTTATGTTTAAACTTATCATCTATTTGTGATTTATTTGGGGATGGTAGAGTAGCATAAAGATCCTAATGTATTTTCATTGTCAATTGTTGGCCCTAAAAATATGACATCTAAGCCGCAGCCACCCTATACATGCTGAACATGCTGAACTTTGTAAGATGCCTGTCAAGTAAGCAGGTGGGATTAGAAGGGACTTGAGGGTCAGGAGGGAAAATGTGAACACCAAGTAGACATTGGTGGTGGGATTGGCTTTTGACATATCATATTCTTGAAATTCAACTATAAATAACTGTAAATTACAAGTTCTTTAATTGAAAAAATTCAGTTGTTGAAATATGTTACATTTTCCTGTTATCTGATATTTGTAAACATTCTATACTAAATTTTCATGCAGTTTAATTTCTTCATTGACTATATTTTTCTCATTTACCTCTCTCTTCTTGTGACAATTTCAATTTGTTTAAATTACTATTGTTTTAAGCATATTTTAGTAGTTACAGACTAGTTCAACTTCCTTAGGTTGACCTGAAGAATTTTCTGGCATATCTGTTATGTTTCTCTTAAGAGTTTTTTAATGCAGTTCCAAAAAATAAATCCTGTTGGCCCACTTTGGGGATCCCAAATAAAAATGACATATAAAATCAACAAAAGGTTGATGCAGTATCTTTCAAACAAATCCATGGACTTTGTTCTGATTACTATAATGCCATGATTTAGATATTTACATTTAGTCATTACATTTCTAGAGTAGTTACCTACCAATGGTTTGAATAATGAAGATAACCAACAGGAAAACATTCTTAAGGTGTCTGAATTCACTCTGAGATATGAATTTATAAAGTTTATATGACTTTAAAGTCTTATAAACTTGGAGAAGATTCTCTGAATCACTCTGTGCCTAAGCACCTAAGCCTCACCTGAGCATATCAAGAGTATACTTAAATGACCAATGACCTCATGAAGGAAGAACGGTAGAATGAGTTCTTGAATAATTTGGAACACTAAGAATATATGAAACTCTAAAACCAAGCAAAATAAACACTTCTCAAAGTGTATTTTTCTGAGAAATGCAAATTACATTGCATAGCACATCAATCTGGAGAAGCGGAGGTTCTTAAAATGAACTCAGAGGTTCATTTCATCTGACTTGAGTTATGCTAGTCCCAAATTAATCTCCATTCATCTCACAGGATCTAAATTTTATAATCTGCTCTGAAGGCGCTAACACAATCTGCTTTATCTGCCATTGGTCACATGCTATAAATGTTTTTTGGAAACATAATAAAACTGTTTGTTCTCTAGGTATTTATCATTGAAACATCATTTAGTTCATCACTGACTCTTTTCCCTCCTTGTGTTTCCCAACAAGGATTTCAGTTCATGTTATACTACAATAAATGTTGTGTCTTTCTAGAACTACAGACAAGTAAAGAATGTGTCTTCTCCATGGACTGATACGGGGTGTGTATGATTTCACTGGGGTTTTTATTGTAAACCCTCACCCAGAACCTTCTCAAAGGCTGGGTCAAGGAGCTTTCCTCAGTCTTGTCTCCCTGTAGAAAGGGAACCATGTTTTGGGTTGTAAAGACAAGATTCCTGAAGTCCTCACTTGGCATGGCATTCTAAACCAAAAGGGAGTGGGCTGGTGGCAACGCCATTGTTGTGTTTAATCTGCACATGTAGGCTGCCAGCTATGATGGAAACTCAGTGTGAGTCTCCATGACAACCAGTAGTTTTTCGGGTTGAAATCTTAGAAGCCTGAAATTCAAAACTCTGTGAGGGTCCAATTGTCTTCATTTCCAGAGTTTACAGAGTTTATAAAACACTGGGCTCTTGGTTTGCTAACTGTGTCAGCTTTGATTACAGATGAATAATGCGTACCTGAACTAGCTATTCTGGGAGAACGCTTATCTTGTCACAAGCAAGACAATAGAAGTGCCTTCAAAATAAGCACCGGTTATGTTAGAAGGAGTCCCGGGACTGAATAAAGATTATATTTGCTCTTTGTAGACTATGATACTTATTTAGGATCTTTTACTAAATCAATCACCACATGCTAGATTTGAGTATTGATTTCTAATCTCTGATACCCATTGCTGCAAACATCTCCCCAGTCTGCCTCTGTTTCATGACAAATCCAAGTATCTTCACAGGCCTTTGAAAGAATCCCCTCTGGTCCCAGGGAATGAGTCCTGCCATGCAGGGGGAAGGCAACAAATCCCAGTGAATGCTGAGCTCAGTCGCAGCCCCTCTCCGCCTGGGATCCCTGCAATTGCTCCGGAGTGATTGGTCTCTGAGGCACTCCAGACAACTGCGTGCAATCACAACTAAAATGCGTGGTAAGCCTAGAATTATGCAGGTTTTTTTTTTTTTTGCTTTTTTTTTTGGGTCACACCCGCGATGCTCAGGGGTTACTCCTGGCTCTGCACTCAGGAATTACTCCTGGCAGTGCTCGGGGGACCATATGGGATGCTGAGGATCGAACCCAGGCCTGCATGAGCCGGTCCCGCAAGGCAAACGCCCTACCCGCTGGGCTATGGCTCTGGCCCCCAAATGTGCAGTTTTGTCCCTGATATTGCCACTTTGGGTCTAATTTTGATATGGACCTAGAGGAGGCTATCATTAATTCCTCGGCATTCTCCTCTGAAGTATCATGCAGATTCATCCATGCCTTGACTTATCCGGATGCCTTGCTAGGGAAACTGCTCAGACTCCTTAGCCGGTGTCAGTACCAGAGAGAAAGCGGGTGAGGATTGCAGGCAGATCACAGACCACAAGCCCCTGGCACCAACAAACCAGTGATGAAATGCTTTCTCAGTACTCACGGGCCTTCTGGTGATACCCCTACTACCACCAGCCCCAGCTCCTTTCTCCACCTTAACAAAAGCCCCCGCCAGCCACCACTCCTGATGACAACCTGTCTGGCTCCGTCATCACAGAACAGCAGCACATTTTCACTAATCAATGTTTTATGACCGTAATTAAACTGCACACTTCCCAATAAAATGTCACACTTAAAATCAGGTCCCCATTTCTCAAAGCTGCATTAATATTTATAAAATGATTATTGCAGACAGGCGCATTCTTTTTACTGCTTATTAAGGCACAGAACATGCTCACGGGCAGTACATTCCCTAATTATCATCCAAATGGGAGGCATGGAACCTCTGTGTCTCAACCTCGGCCTAAAAGCTTCTGACCTTCTGAGACCTCCCGTTTCAAGCAGAAGTTTCTGGCCCTGTTCATTTCCTGAATTTACCTTCCTCAAATATATTGCAGTAAGGGTTATACTTCAAGGGAAAGTTAAAGGAACTGTTAGAGCCATATGATTTCAGAGGATAAGAGCAAAATGAACCATCCTCAGCAAGTAGAGGCTGGATGGCCATTTCTTCTACAAATTCTGCAACTGAAGTGATGACAATGACTTTCTCCCTAATTCCACCCCAGATTATGTCCCCCAGACCACCACCAGAGTCCATTATTAGCCAATATAAGACCTATAATACCTCGGTGGAATTTTTGGTGGGGATAAAAAAAAAATCACATACTTATATAATAGAGGTGGGAATTGATTTACATTGCGATAACATGAGCTCTAAAGCAATACAGTATTTTGGGAATATTCATTAGCCCAGAAGGAAACTTTAAATGGTAAACTAAACTAACCCCACCAGCTGGCAACATAACAGAACAGAGAGAGGATAAGACATTGGCCAAGTTCATAGCCATCTGAGCTTTGAGACTTCACAATGTCAGCCCCTTTGTAGTCTCATGTTCCCTTTATACTTAGCAGAATGTTATTTCCTGAAGCAGAGAGAGCAAGAAATTAGTTTGGGAGGGTGCTCATAGACTTCCAACAGTATCAAATAGCTTCTTACAAAATATTTTGATGCGTTAACTTGAAATACATTAGAAATGTACACATTATTTTTACTTTATGAAAATGTTCTTTTTATAGAATTATATACTAGAAAGGGACCTCTGGGATTATCAAATCTAAATCTCCTGTTTTACTGATGAAAGTACTACAGCAAAGAAGTTATTTGTCTGTGGTTGCTCAATTATATGCTCAGAAAAAAAGAAGTTAGCTGACTGGAAAAGCATTATTGCCTCTGTGCAATGGATTCATTTCAACGTGTTCCTGTGAGTGTTTGAGAGAAAGAGTTGACAAAGACAATGTTGCAGGTGGAAAAAAGGGCCCCTGACTATTCCGCATTATGAATTCAGGTATGGAAATGTATATCTACTCCATAGCATTCTACAATCTGCTATGGGAATTTGAATTCCCACTATTCAAACTGTTTGATGGAATTAAGCAGAGCATCACTATGGAACCTTTCAGTTATATGCAAATATTGTATGCGTAGAATGAAGGCTATATTAAAGTCATTCTCTCCTTATATTCACAAGAACTCAATTATCAAAATATATGACAATGACATGGGATAAGCAGATGTAGAGACTAGAAAGAAATAGTCATAGATTGCCAGGATAGCTACTCCAAACATCTAAGAAGGCAGATGATATTGAGAAATGGATGGTGCTAGAGAGGGAGATAGACTGGTTTGAAGATTATATAGCAAAGCACTATAGAGGAATTTATAAAAGAAAATCAAGGCTGTTTTCTTGATCTATTCAGAGAGTTTCATGAGCATGTCTTTGATTTAAACATTAAACTCACTTGAAACAAGCAAACACCCAAGTAATCTAGGGAAAATAATGCAGAATCTTAACAGAAAGAGCATGAAACTGAGGGGTCAGAGAGACCCTCTTGAAAACAAGTTTCTTTCAACTACAAGCTACATGGTCTTGAATAAACCCTTTCAATCTATCGCCTATCTGAGCTTTGAGACTTCAAACCTTTTCAATCTAACGCCTATCTCATCCTATGCAAAAATTAAAATAATGCTATTCTTCAGGAGTTTTAAATAAATTGCATCTGGAATACAGTAGAAATGCAAAAATCTAATAGCTAGGAAGAGGAGGAAATTTTATGTTTCTGGAAACTTAACCTTGTAAATGAAGCGTTCCCAATTGCTAAAGTCCAGACAAACTTCTCATCCAGACTAATCCCGGTGCTCAAAGCAGGGGACTTCCACCCTACCTCCTTTTTTTCATTTCCTCCCAGTGCCAGTCTTGCAAGGTTCTTACAATCCTAAAAGTCAGAATCTGTTTCATTGTGCATGCAAGAAACCTCATAAGTACAACTTGGAGAACAATTGTTTGAAGAATCTGTGGATCACAATTTCTAGGAGAGTTGAGACCTAAGATTTAAGAACTTTTCCCTCTGGTCTCATTTTTCTTCACCATATGACTTCTCCCATCCCCCAAGTCCTGTCCCCCATAATACTTTATTTCCTTACAAATAGCCAAGTGCTTGGTTAGAGAAGAAAGTAGAGAATGAAGAAATCTCAAGCAGAATTTGTGAGTTGCCTCTTATAAAGATCAGAGCTTATAGGCGCAAAGTCTCAAAATTTACCTTACTGCTAGTAAGGGATCACTGGGGTACTCAGTCACTCCTCACTGCCTCCAGCATCTATATTCTTGCTGCTATTAGCTCAGAACTCAAATGTGGAAGGAGAAATGGCAGTGTATCCACACCCTATAGTACTGGCTTGCAGAAGGAAATTATTTGAAATCGATGCCCACCTCGTAAGCCCTCAGGTAATAACTGGCGAAGTGTGTGCAATCTTGATGTCCTGTAAGAGGCAAAGTTAGCAAGAATATGCTTGCAAAGATAGAAAGAATGCGGAGTCACACTAGATCCCACAATCTTAACTATAGCTTCCTATCCAGGAGTTAGAAAAACAAAGCATCCAGGGACCAGAGAGCTAGTGGAGTAAATAAGACCCTTGCCTTGCATAGCACCTTTGATCCCCAACACCCCAAGTGATCCCCAGAGCTCACCAGGTGTGATCTTTGAGTTATATTCAGGAGTAAGCCTTGAGCACAGCTGGTGTTGCTTCAAACAGACAAAAATCCAAATAGTAATAATATTAATATCACTTGATCACTTGACATCCCGTTATTCATTGATTGCTGAGTGGGTTCAAGTACCATTTCCATTTGTCCCTGTTCGATGCTAGTGTAGCCTAATGGTATCTGCTTAATCCAGGAATATTAAAAGCCTCTACCCACCCCCTCTCAGAGAGCCCAGCAAGCAACTGAGAGAATACACCCACACGGCAGAGCCTGGCCAGCTGTCTGACGTGTATTCGATATGCCAAAACCAGTAAAAACAATGTTTATCCCTCTGACCCTGAATATTAATAAATATTTAATAATTTTTATGTAGTAATTTATGACATACACACATTTATAATACTTATTCCTTTTATAGTACTGGTGATTTGGGGCGTTCCTGAAATGGTGATTTGATCCATTTAATAAAGTCAATTTGATCAAATCAATCTGATTTGATCCAGATGGTGATTTGGTGACATCTAAACTGCTTACGTTGTACACAGTGAGAATTCTCCTACCATCAGATGTCATCAGCAGATACTTTGAAATTGCCATCTTTTGATGCACAGTCCTCCTTCAGATCTATGCAGTGATATAAGAAGTATGCTATGAATACCCTATGGACTTTTTGGGAACTTTGGAAATGGTGAATTACCATGTACTTAGGTTCCATTTACCACAATGGAGAGGAGACATCTCATGGGACATGCTCATCTTGTTGGGTTTTTCCAAGGTTGCTTCTGGATCCACCGTGGTGTACAGGCCAAACCACTCTGGAATTCTCACTAGATAAAATGATAAACCAGCTTGTTCTTATGAGCTTTTATTAAGTTTTTAGCTGTTCTCTCAGACTCAGCCTCATCCATCAAATGAAGATTTGGCCTTATCCAGTAACCATTGATCTGTCTCTTACCCATGACATAAGTTTGCAATGGTGGAAGTCTTACTATTATTATACTGTAAAAGTTGAAACTAAAGAACTTAAAATTAACTTAGAGTTCATAATTCCACTAAAAAATACCCATTGTTAAGAATTTTTTTAAGTTTTGGAGCTTTGCTTTGATAAAAAGCACCATTTGCAAAATTAAAATCCCAATTGCAACATAGTTCATATTTTAATAAAAGAAAAATTGCTGCTGCCCTTTCTGCGTTCATGCTGACGTCCTGTTGGAGTGTCTCGTTCCTAGCTGGATGATATTTACACCATTTGCTTCATTCCTGACTCTACCTTCCCTTGTTCAATGTCTGGACAATTTTTTCACCCTTGCCTTAACCTTCCAGATGAAGGTTATGAAGCCTGCTTTTCCCATAGCTCCTCATTCTCCTCTCAGCCAAGCGAGGTGTTGTGGTGTCGCTGACAATATTGTGTGCTTTATGGGCTGTCTTCCTGGGCAAGACTTCCCAGGCTGTTTCTAAGCACTGTCACTTCATATGTATTCCGCTGAGCCTCGGGAGCTGACGAGGAGAAGATGCAAGTCTTCTGCATGGCTCATAGAAAAAAATCTTCCTCGCTCCTGAAGCATTGCCTTTGAAAGGCTACTTTCAAAAGCAATCAGAGACGGTTCCACTTCTTTTGCCTCTTTGTGTATCTCGTTGGTTTTATTGTTGAGTCAAGAAAGAGATGGGGATAAGAAAAATATCCCAAGATTTCCCAGGGTGAATATTTAGGCCTCAATGAGTTCATGGTTGGGAGGTGTTGAGTGTATACCAACACTCATGTGAAGGTATGTTTTGGTCTAGTAAAAACTCAATGTAATGTGCAATTCTGTACTGGATCTGGATAGAGGAAAAAGTAAATGATTTGCTGTGGCAATAGCTAAATATGAACCAGCTGTATAGATAACAGTGTAGATGATAAAAAGCTAGGAATGATTATTGCTACTGAATTATGGGTTTGACGCCTCTGTCCCTAGAACACACACTTCAACTAGAGGTGATGTATAAATAAATCTCAAGTGGTTAAAAAATAAAAAGAAATTGAGCACTGTTTGTCTGACTTCTAAAAAAAATCAAAAGCTGTTGCCTTATCTAAGAAGATTCTTGAAATATAAGAAGTTTAGTTGCTTATGATTTTTTAAATCCTACTAAAAATTTAACTTATTTTCAGTTGAAAATTTCCTGGAAAGAGAATGAATTTCTTTTCATTGAAATGAGAGAGAACAGACTGTTCAATTTAGATGCCAGACATAAAATCAATTCAAATGAGTGGAGTATAGTTAGAAATACACACACATATACACACACACACACGCACACACACATACACACATACACACACACACACACAACAGAATAACATGTGCTATGCAACAATAACAGCATCTAAAAATGACATAATAAAAAGAATTATCTGCGATTAGAAGTGAACTGTTAAAACTACTCTGGCCAGTGCCAAAAATCAAGGGAGTTTATTATTTCAGTAGCTGCAGTGAAAAAACCCTCTGGGTGCCTAGAAAACCTAGCCCCTGGGGCTATTCCCCCATCCTCCTCACTGACATGGTAATAGGTTTTGTTAAATTCAAAGACAATGACGTCAGCAATTTGTAGTCTCTCCCTGGGCTTTTCAGGCCTATAAAGCACATAAATTATGCCCAAATATTGGCCAGAAAAAATTAGTAAGCTATAGGGTTCCTGTTATTTTAGCCAAGCTTTACTGGAGTAAAAAGAAACCCAGGGACCCTAAAGTATAGTCTTTTCTTTTCTGCTTTATTATTTTCATTTTTGGTGGGCTGAGTCTGAGATATTAATACTGGCTTTCTTGTCTAGGTCTTGTCATTTTTTACTGTATTATCACGTTATTTTTATTCAAAACAAATTTGACATGCAGGAAAAAATGATGAATGTCAATTAACCTTTAATTTCTGGTGCCTTTATAAAACTTGATTCTTTAGTTTTGCTTAGACTTGAGTGATGAGCTAAACTGCTAAAATTATCTTTCCTTTTAAAATTGTTCATGAATATCCCTGAAAATGATAATGGCTTGTTTAAAGTTATAAATTCCAGGTAGGCTGTTTGTCCATAAAATGTTCTACTCCCAGAGTGGTACCTCAGTCAATGGAGGCAATGACTTTGGCTGATTGTGTTAAGAACATTGCAAAGGGTGATCAGATTCAGCTTTTGCTTTGAGTTAAAGAGAAAAAAGCATTTAATCTGGAGTTTGAAAAAGGGGAATCCAACCCCAGACCTGATTTTGCTAGCTTTGAATGACTGTGGTCAAATGTCCTACTTTTTTATAAGAAGCATTGTTAAAAATACATATATATATGCATATATAAATATATAAGTGTATATATACATATATTAGTATGTGTGTGATATATATGACATTTTCTTCAGATATTTATTTTAGAGACCATAATATTTATTTATAGTACCGTCAATGACAAAGTTTTTGCATATAATATTTCAATTTCCCCATCCACCACCGAGCGTAAGCATCCCTCCACCACTGTCTTTGGGTGCCTGTTTATCCTTTCTCCACTTTTCCTCCTTGGTAGGTGCAGTTCTGAATCAGAGGGTCAGGTTCTGTTGCAGCTGGCCATTTCTTATTCCCCTTTTCATGTTTCCTTATATTATACATCTGAGAGACATCTTTCTGTATTTATTTTTCTCCTGACTGCTTCATTAAACAAGATTCTTCTAGTTCCAGTTATGTATCTGGGAACTGCAGGGTTTTCTTCTTTTTTATAGCTGAGTACTATTCCACAGTTATTTAGTATTCCACATTTTCTTAATGTACTCATCAGCTATTGGTCTCTTGGGGTGTTTCAGATCCTCGGCTATTATGAATAGCATTGCACTAAACATAGAGGGATACAAATGCCATTTTGAGAGCAATACTTTTGAACATAAGGATATATGTCCATATCGCCTATTCCAATCACATTTCCACCATTGGGGCCAGAGCTATAGTACTGTGGGTAGAGCATTTGCCTTACATGTGGCTAACTCAGGTTAAATCCCAGCATCCATATGGTTCCCCTAGCACCACCAGGCTTCTTGAATGCAGAATAACCCTGAGCTTTGCAAAGTATGACCCAAAATTAAAAAAATAAGAATTTAATAATTCACCAATCACATTTCCCTCATTTAACATAACCACACTTCTGACTTTTGGGCTACGAGAATGGCTGAGGGGCCAAAGTTCTAAGCGTTAGATTCCTCATTGGGTAATACAAAGAATCATGATGATGCTGGCTTCAATGGCATTTAGAAAAACAAAACATTGCAAACAAAGCCATGTGTTCAAAGGCTATGCTGGAAAGCTCTACCAAGAGAAATGATTCCTCACTTTAAAGGGAATTTCAGGAAGGGGTCAGATGATACAGTGGGTAGGACACTTGCCTTACAACCCAGATTTGATCTCCAGCACCCCAAGTGTGCCTGAGGCTCACCAGGAGTGATCTCTGAACAGAGCCAGGAGTAAGCCTAAGCATAGCTAGGAATCAACTTATCACTTATCTTCCCGTTGATTATGGATTTGCTCGAGGCAGACACAAGTAAGCATCTCCATATGTCCTGTAGTGTACTAGTGTAGCCCAAGCGCATCTGCTTGCCTCCAGGAACACAAAGAGCCTCAGACCATTCCTTCAGGTCATAGGAATGAGGTCTATAATTTGGGGGCATAGCTAGGTATGGCCCCACTGTCACTATCTTCCGTTCATCGTCGATTGCTTGAGGGCACCAGTAACACCTCAAATGACCTGACTCATGCAAGAGGAGCCAGGGGCACCTGCTTGCTCAGGAATTATAAGAGCCTCAAACCATTCCATCAGGTCAGGGTCTATAATTGTTACTGGTAACTGGCATATTAAATTCGACCTGGGTAGCTTGTCAGGCTCTGCCGTGGGGGTAGCATACTTGTAGTCTTCTCAAAATCCAGCATTTATGATGAACTGCATGGCCGCAAGAGAGGTACGGCCCCAAAATTAAAAAAAAAAATTTCAAGAGAAATCACTCAGAATGGATATTTGGACTACATGATTCTCTTCTGAGATGAGATGCTAATAGATCTTATCATTCTTAACAATGTGCTGTTACCAGTAGGCAATTGTCTTCAAAGTTTTTTATAGTGTTGCGGCCGGAGCGAGTAGTCCAGGGGTCAGGCGTTTGCCTTGCATGTAGCAGACCCGGGTTTGATCCCTGGCATCCCATATGGTCCCCATGCAGCGTCAGGAGTAATTCCTGAGTGCAGAGCCAGGAGTAACCGCTGAGCTCGCTGGGTGTGACCAAAAAAGAAAAAAAAGTTTTAATAGTGTTAAGACATGTAGGGGAGACAATTATGTCCAGCCATTTGCAAACAATAGTTAATAAAAACTAAATGATTTTAGAGGCTGGAGTGGTAGTCCAGCTAATAGGGCTTTTGCCTTGCATGCGGCGAACTAGGTTCAATTCCTGGCATCCCATATGGTCCCCTGAGCATCGCCAGGAGTAATTCCTTAAAGAGCCAGGGAACCCTGAGTATAGCCAGGTGTGACCCAAAAAAGCAATAAATAAATAGATGGATAAATGAATAAATAAAGAATAAAACAAAAAATTAAAAGAACTATATGATGTTAAATACTTAGACTTTCCTATGATATTTGCCAGTAAGCCTTCAACTTTTCCCCCAAACTTCAGATGTTCATCATTTAGTTTCCACAAGCATCAAGAAGGCACTCCAAAGCTTAGATTCCAAAGGGGGAAAGAGGTTGTGTTGAGTCAAGTTATCTACATAGTTAATCAGGAGCTAACACCCAGGAGAAATGCTAATCACCTTGTTTCCAGAGAGGGAACAGTAGCACTGTCTTTGGCCACATTCACACCCCAGAGACAAACAAAAACTTTTGACTTTCTCCCATGAACTTCCTTTGTGTATGTGATCCTTACTTGGTTTCAATTTCCAAGTTTATGAAATAATCTTCTGGGTGAACC